>PITA01019072.1:0-38627 GCA_004023965.1 Spilogale gracilis | reverse complement strand
GAGTCCCCCCTATCCCGCACACGGTCTCCGCGTGTCACCGGCGGCCTGCGGAGTCCCCCTTATCCCGCACACGGTCTCCGCGTGTCACCCCGCGGACGAGGCATCCCACACACGGTCTCCGCGTGTCACCGGCGGCCTGCGGAGTCCCCCTTATCCCGCACACGGTCTCCGCGTGTCACCGGCGGCCTGCGGAGTCCTCCCTATCCCGCACACGGTCTCCGCATGTCACCGGCGGCCTGCGGAGTCCCCCCTATCCCGCGCACGGTCTCTGCGTGTCACCCCGCGGACGAGCATCCCCCCCGCACACTATAAGAACAAGGCTCCTCCTTCCCTCTCTCATAACGCGTATTCTGCAAAGTGGCCTCGCAGTGTCGCATACATCTGTCCCCTCTTCCACACAAGCCCATCAGAGGGTCAGAGTGAAGATCCACGCCCTCACTTCGGGAATGACTATGCTTCGTATATAACTCTGTCAGCTTCTGTCTCCCTAGGACTGGGAAAATACAGTATAACCACCAGTACGCCCTTTATTCCACATACGTATTTCCCAATAATCCAGTAAGTAAAGTTCCAGACGATCCTCCATCCAACGGTAGCAGTCATGGAACCCTGCCTGGGGCAGCAGTCTGACCCAGAAACCGGTTCGTGTAAGACTCTGCCTTCTAGGTGTTCTTCCTCCCCACTCTCCATTCTCTTGCCCCTAGAACATAAAACTCCTAGAGAGTGTTCTCAGCTGGAATAGTATCAAATAGCAGGGTGTTTGGGTATCAGCCACCTCTAAGTCCTAATTCTGTGACTGACTAGCTTTTCCTTACCTAGAGCAAACCACTTAACCTCTTCCTCACAGGCTCATTTTCTAAACATAAAAGAATGCTACTGCTTAGTTCAGTGGTTGTGGGAAGATTACAGAAATCCAGAGCCCTAGATTTATTAAATAAACATGCTTCTCTCCCCTCCATTCCAAAGGAAGAAACTGAGTGCATCATGTAAGACTTAGGGGATGGTTACAGCATAACCTGGTCTTTAAAAAACTTACATGCGTGGTAAAAGTTATACGACAACAGAATCTAAAGTATGCTTTAACATTTTAAATTTCACCGTCAGCAGTACACAGAGGATGAACACACACACACACACACACACACACACACACACGCCCTAACTTCAGTGAGTCTGAACCCAGAGAAAAACAGAGACACATTCTAATCAACCCTTAGCTTGCAGAACAACCCCAAGCAACTGAATCTTTACAATTTTTTTCTATACACATGCAACATATCACAAACAAAATCTTCCCAGATAGTCAATACTCTAGGTAAAAGCCTTTACCACTGCTGTTTTAAAAAGCTGCAGCTGGACTACGGGTCAGATGGCACTCAGTAGTTTTGTGTGTGTTGGGGGTGGGGTGTCTCAGGAATGAATGTGGTTATCAAGGCATTTCCAAGTAGGGAACCCTTGGAACAACATTAGAGTGAGGGTCATGGGAAAAGGGCTTTTGCTCACCCTACTTCCTGGCAGCATTTTCAGTACACAAGCCATAAGCAACTCATGATTACAAAATGGAACAAGGAAAGAGGGGTTTATGAGATGATGCGGGGGCAGGAGGACATACACACACAACTTAGGTATTGCTTACACTTTTAAAACTTTTATTTAAAAACTCTAGAAATAGTTTAAAGACTTAGCATATTTCAAAATATTTAATCCATACTCCTTTAATAAATTAATTAAGTCAGAATATTTTGATTACAGTCAATCACGCAAATGGAACTCAACTTAAAAAACAATCATGATATATCTACTTCATCTTCAGGAAAAAAAAGCAACTTGAAGTTATTTTTCAGAGTCATAGAGAAAGTATTCTTCAGGATTTCAAAATTTCAAATCTGGAGCTAAAACAATTAAAAAAAGATAGTTTAAGAATTTGGTGAATGTAGCCCGAACTCGATGTAAAATCCACGTGTGTTATAGGCACCAAATAGGTTCCTGATTTTTTTAATCACTTTGTTAAAATTAAAGACTAGACATAACCAGTTAACAAACCTCAAATTATACAACTGATACAAGCTTTTTAAAGATATACATATACAATGTAGTTTCATTGAGTTACTGTAGTTTCGGTGAATTAAGCATTTGGCCACTCCTATTGATTAGCTATTGATTTTTTTTCCAGTTTTTATTTAAACTTCAGTTAGTTAACATAAAGCGTAACATGAGTTTCAGATGTAGAATCTGGTGATCCATCACTCCCATACAACGCCCAGTTCTCATCATCACAAACGCCCCCCTTAACATCCATCCCCTATCTAACCAACCCCCCACCTCCCTCCAGCAACCTGTGTGCTCCCTATACTTAAGGGTTTATTTTCTGGTTTCTCTCTCTTGCTCTTTTTTAAAGCTACTTTTTAAAAAAGGGCCTGTAGGGTAATTCAACCTAAGAGGAAGGGGAAAAAAAGCGGGGGGGAAATGCCATTTCCAAATCTCCACATTAACTGTTCTGTGTTTCTTTGTCCCAATCCTCGTATTCTGGGGAATTACAAGCACTTTTCAAAAAGATCTCAAACAAGACTCGGCTTAACAAACCGCTGAAGTTCTGAAGTGCGTGGTTTCTGTTTAACTATGTAAATTTATCAGTGAAAGCAGCCTTCTGACTGCCTCTATGCTTGGGTATTATTAAACAGTCAGACAAACATGGAGCACTGCCCTTGGCATGGAATGCAATGGGCAGAGGTTCCCCCTGCTGCTACTTAAAGAAAAAGAAAACAAAATATTAAAACTTGAATTGTAATAACAGATTTCCACATGTTCACTTTATTTGTAACATAATATTTCTACTTTTTACCTATCTTTAGGGATTAGTGATTAGTAGTAGTAGTAATTCTGTAACATACTCTATCACTTTATATAGGGGGATAAACAGTGAGCTTCACATACATTACTCCCACTGATAAAAATCATAACCTCCTACATAAAAATAGGTAAGACTCTGAAAGCCAATGTTCTGATTACACTACAAAATGAGAGGGGGAAAATCTGCTGGAATTACTGAGTTATCCTTAAGTCTTCAAGCAAATGTCAGATCCTTTACATGGGTACTCTTAAACCTAAAAAAAAAGATGGCACTTCGCTGTTAGATTCAGATTTAAGCATTTGCCTCATTGATCACAGTACTCTGAGGTTTTAAATAAACTATCTCTCTGCTTTTTTTAGACTGCATCTCTGAAATATAAGCATCTAACCTCTCCTTTTTATTTCAATAAATTTCAGCTCTTTCCGCATTTAAAGGCTAAATCTGCATTAAAGGAATGCCCCTTCCCACCCACCCCAATTATTTATAGTCAAGATGGAGAAAACATCTGTAAATAGTTGCCTCAAGCATGTTAACTATAACCAAATTAATATCTGACAGCTATAGGTTACAGGCTACCACGTTATTTCTACAACTAAGTCTTCCTAATTATTTAAAAATCATTTCTTCCACCAAATATTCTCCTAAATCCCCATCAAGATAGCCAAGAATATTTCAGCTTCAAAAAATCGTCTTCTTTTGATATCTACCTACTACATGAAAACCATAAGAAGATATTTCTTGATTTTTCACTTTATCAAAGGGTTAATCTGATGAAAAAGAAATGTCCATCGGAGTACCTTCCAAAGAAGGAAAAAGGACCTCAGAAGCAAAGAGTGAGCAACTCCGTGGGGTAGGGAACCCAGACCAGCACCCGTTAAGTGGTGTCAGTACTGTTAAGTACCAGTCAGGACCAATAAGAATAAAGATGGATTTTTTTCTGGTTGTAATTTTCACAGATAATAAAGTTAATTCATTTGACAAATAATTAAGCATCTAACTCAGGGACAGTCCCTGGGCCTCGTACAAAACTTGGTGCTGAGTTAAGAAGATGGGCCAAGACCTAAGCCTTGTGGCCCAGGCCTGTCAATGAATGAGAAGACGCCAATAGAAAAACAAAGACACACAAGCTTGGGTTAGAATTATGAACCTCATATAGTAGTAGTAATGACAGAAAAACAACAACATGTAAACAGTCCCTGACTAGACTCTGTGCCATCTCACTATATCCTCCCATCAATGCTATAAAAGCCTCCAGAAGAATCGCCTTCATTCCATGGATGGAGAAAAGACCGTAGAGAGGATAAAGGACTTGCCTCATCTCAACGAACGGAGAAGGGAGGGGGGCAGGGAGACATTCTTAAAAATGATTACAGCCATACTGCTACGTAAACAAAATTATCAATTATATCAAAAGCTAGTCCACATTCAAGTTACCCAATTCCCTTTGAAATTTGTTTTCTACAAATTCTGCATTCACTTATGTCTTTTAAATTTCTCAAGGCCCTTTTAATATAGGATGGTTCCCTGGTATTTTTTTTTCCTTCTTTTTACAACCCAGTGACCCACCGACTAAACTAGTTCAGTTGTTTTGTAGTGGCCCATCTGGCTGAGTGCTTTCTTCAAAGTCTTGCTGAGCTCGCTCCTCTATCCTTTGTGTTTCCTGGAGTCAGAAAGTTACATGTAAAGGCTTGATCAGAGGTAGGGAGTTAAAACCAGAATAAGTATGTTTGCTGTGTCCCTGTTTCCTTTTGAGACATAAAGAAATGTTGTTTATAGATGCCAAATTGATGTAATATGTTTTGAGAAGTGACTAAATGCTTAGCTTATTATAACAATAAAACATCAAGATCCTCGTAGAGCAACTAATCTGTATTCCCCAGGTCTAAGTGTTTAAAAATCACTCTATTCCCCACAAAAAGTACTACCAGGAGTGTGTTTGTTTTTTATGGAAACCAAGCAAGACAAAGTGTTTTCAGGGAAACAGGAGCACACACGTACACGTACATAGACATGAACACAAAGGTATTTTCCTGGGCTGCAGCCCTGGCTACAATCTACAGTTACCACATGTGGTAAGAAGGACTCCATGACTTAGCCATTAGATACCAGACATTATCTGTGTGCCCAGAGTCCCAGGATTTCTCAACCCAGCTTTATTCCAGGAAAGCAACTCGAGGGGATTTCCACCAGCTATCCCTCTCACCAGAGGCATCCTCGAGTGATAATTGGGAAGCCCCCGGCATGGATCCACAGGGAAATGACAAGGCTGCTGTGGAAAGTGGAGAAGAGGAAGAAAACTCACAAAGCTCCACAAAACGGTAAGGAGTTCTCTTTATTCTTCCAAGCCCTAAACAACTGAAGACTCGGAGTTAAAAACAAAACAAAACAGCTTGGGTGACCACAGTCTGTCATCTCCCACTGCTCTCCCACAGGTGCACACAGGCCATGACTTTAGAAACATACATCCCAGGTCGGAAAACAAACCTTTGTACTGTTTTCCTTTACTTTCATTTCTGAAAGCTCTATGTATGGCCTTTCCACATTCCCTATGTAAATGAGGATAGTCAGACACTATTCAGGATATGAGACTCTTAAATGACCTAAGTGAAATCCTGTCCTATCAGCCCTTTGAACTTCACCCAGTGCTTTCATCTACTCTTATGCTGGAGTTAGAAGGAAGGCTGGGAACACTAGACTTCACGCAGATTACTCCCCTAATAAGCAATGAAGAGAAAATGATGTAAAGTGACTTTGCCAGTAGAGTCATTTTTGGCATGTCCTTCTCCTGAGTTTAGCAAGCCTCTTAAGAAAGATGCCAGAAACAAAAGGGGGGATTCCACTCAGAGAGAGGCCAAAGCAGGAGCTGGGATGCATTTGCTCTGGTGCTAGCTTAGCACTAAAGCACAAACATATCAATTAAAAGGGATCATAAAAAATACCTGTAAGAGGAAGTCAGAGCAAGATGGGAAATCAGAGATTGTTGTTTCAGGTCTAACTCTTGTCCTAGAAGTGAGAATATGAAGCCTGAAAGGGTCAAGAAAGTCTCACATCCAGTGACTTTTTTTAAAATTATTTCCCACTGTCCTTGCCGGCATTTCAATTTCACTGCTTTTTTCATGGCTGTGTGCCAGCTCCCTCTTGACATGGATGAATTCAATATATTAAATACAAAGGTTTTTTTTTTTTTTGTAAAGATTTTATTTATTTATTTGACACAGAGAAACACAGCCAGAGAGGGAGCACAAGCAGGGGGAGTGAGAGAGGGAGAAGCAGGCTTCCCGCCGAGCAGGGAGTTGGATGCAGGGCTCTATCCCGGACTCTGGAACCACTACTTGAGCCAAAGGCAGATGCCCAACGACTAAGCCACCCAGGCGCCCTATATCTTTGTTTTCAGAGAACACTGGGAAGCCTGCAAAGATTAGAAAACTGGGGCGCCTGAGTGGCTAAGAGGGTTAAGCCTCTGCCTTCAGCTCAGGTCATGATCTCAGGGTCCTGGGATCGAGGCCCACATCGGGCTCTCTGCTCAGTGGGGACCCTGCTTCCTCCTCTCTCTCTGCCTGCCTCTCTGCCTATTGGTGATCTCTCTCTCTGTCAAGTAAATAAAATCTTAAAAAAAAAAAAAAAGATTAGAAAATTTAAAACATCAGTTTATTCTACTCTATGTCTTTCTATAATATAACCAGTCACTCATGGTTAGCAGACAGGATGTCACCTTTGCCTCATGTGTTCAAGTGTAATGTTCCCCCGAAAATGCTGACATTTTGTAATTATTTTATTAATCCCAGTATGATTAACAGTGTTATATTAGTTTCAGGTATATGATATACTGATTCAACAATTCTATTCATCACTCAGTGCTCGTTAAGTCTACTTTTTTTTAAAAGATTTATTTACTTGACAGAGAGAGATCACAAGTAGGCAGAGAGGCAGGCAGAGAGAGAGGAGGAAGCAGACTCCCTGCTGAGCATAGAGCCCAATGCAGGCCTCGATCCCAGGACCCTGAGATCATGACCTGAGCGGAAGGCAGAGGCTCTAACCCACTGAGCCCCCCAGGCACCCTCATCCGTGTACTTTTAATCCCCTTCATTTACATCACTCATCTCCCTGCCCACCTCCACTTTGGCAACCACCAGTTTATTCTCTGAAATTAAGACCTGGAGGGAGTGCCTTTTTTTTTTCTTTTTGTCTTTATTCATTTGTTTTGCTTGTTTAATTCACCTGAGTGAAACATAAGGTATTTGTCTTTCTTTAATTTATTTCACTTAGCATTATACTCTCTAGTTCCACCTATGTTGTTGCAAATGTCAAGATTTCATTCTTTTTTATGGCTGAATAATATTTCATCGCATATACATCACTTCTTCTTTATCTATTCATTTACCGATGGGCATTTGAGTTGCTTCCATATATTGGTTATTGTAAATAATGCTGCATATATCTTTTTAAAGTACTGTTTTTGTTTTCTTTAAATACCCAGCAATAGACTTAGCAGATCATTGGATAATTCTATTTTTAATTTTTTGAAGAACCTCAACTGTTTCCCACAGCGACTGCAGTAGTTTTTCTTCCCAGCAACCATGTACTAGGGTTCCTTTTTCTCCACATCCTCATCAACACTTATATTTGTGTTTTGATTTCTTTCTAATAGGTAGTGAGGTGGTATCTCATTGTTTTGATTTGCATTTCCCTGACGATGACTGATGTTGAGAATCTTTTCATGTGTCTCCTGGCCATCAGGTTTTCTGCTCATTTTCATTGCATTCTTTATTTTTTGAATGTTGAGTTGTAGAAGATCAACTTTGGATATTAAATTTTTGGATATTAAATCTATATTCCATATATCATTTGTGAATATTTTGGATATTAAATCTATATTCCATATATCATTTGTGAATACTCTCTCATTCGATGGGTTGATTTTTTTTGTAGATGATTTTTTTTTTGTAGATGGTTCCTTAACTGTGCAAAAACTTATTCTGCTGTGTCCCAACAGCTTAATTTTGCTTTTCCCTCCCTTGACTTATGAGATATATCCAGAAAACCTTTCTATGGCTGATGTCAGAGATTACTGCCATTTTCTTCTAGGAATTTCATGGTTTGGGATCTTACATTCAGGTCATTAATCTGCTTTCAGTTTACTTTTGTGTATGGTATAAGAAAGTGTCCCATTTCCTTCTTTTGCATGTAGCTATCTAGTTTTACCAACACCACTGTTGAATAGAGTGTCTTTTTCCTATTGGATATTCTTGCCTCATTTGTCAAAGATTAATTCAACACAGACGTGTAAGTTTATTTCTGGGCTTTCTATTCTATTCCATTGATCCCTATTTCTATGCCAGTACCATACTGTTTCGATTACTACGGCTTTGTAGTAAATCCTGAAATCTGGGACTATGACACCTCCAGTTTATTCCTCTTTTCCAAATTGATTTGGCTATTTGGATTCTTTCATGGTTGCAGGCAAATTTTCGGATTATTTCTACTAGATCTGTGAAAAATGGCATTGATATCCTCATAGGAATTGCACTGAATCTATAGATTACTTTAGATAGTATGAACATTTTAACAATATTTGTTGTCCTAATCAATGAGCACGGTATATCTTTCCATTTGTTTGTCATCTTCAATTTCTTTCATCAAAGATTTCATAGTTTTCAGAGTATAGGTCTTTCATTCCCTTGGTTAAGTTTATTCCTAGGTATTTTATTATTTTTGGTACAGTTATAAATGGCTGCTTTCTTAATTTCTCTTCCTGCTGCTTCATTACTTGTTTAGGGAAACACAATGGATTTCTGTATATTGTTCTGTATCCTCAGACTTTATGGAATTCATTTATCAGTTCTTACAATTTTTGGGTGGAGTCTTTGGGTTTTCTATATATAGTATCACATCATTTGCAAGTAGTTAAAGTTTTATTTCTTCCTAAGCAATCTGGATGCCTTTTATTTTGTTGTTGTTGTCTGATTGCTGTGGCTGTAATTTCTAGTACTATGTTGAATAAAAGTGACAAGAGTGGACATCCTTGTCTTGTTCCTGCTCTTACAGGAAAGGCTCTCCATTTTCACCCCTAGGTATTATGTTAGATGTGGATTTATCATATACAGCCTTTATAATATTGAGGCATACTCCCTCTAAACCTATTTTGAAGCTTTTTATCATGAATGGACATTGTACTTTGTTAGATTTTTTTTCTGCATCTACTGAAATATGGTTTTTTAATCCTTTCCCTTATTAATATATCATGCTAATTAATTTACAAATAATGAACCACTCTTGCATTCCAAGAATAAATCCCACTTGATTGTGTAGAATGATTTTTCTAATGTATTGCTAGATTTGGTTTGCTGATCATTTGTTGAGAATTTCCACATTTATGTCCACCAGAGATAATTAGCCTATAGTTTTCTTTTTTTTTTTTTTTGTAGTGTCTTTATCTGGTTTTAATATCAGAATAATGCTGGCTTCACAGAATGAATTTGGAAGCTTTCCTTCCTCTTCTATTTTTTAAAGCAGTTTGAGAAGAATAGGTATTAACTTTTCTTTAAATGTTTGGTAGAATTCATTTGTGAAGCCAGCTGGCTGCTCTGACTTTTTTGATTACATATTCAAGTTTATTGCAAATACAACTGGTATGTTCAAATATTCTATTTCATCCGATTCATTTTTGGGAAATTATAAAAGTTTCTAGGAATTTAACCACTCTTCTGGGCTGTTCATTTTGTTGGCATATTATTTTTCATAATATTCTCTTATAATTCTTTGTGTTTCTGTAGTGTTGGTTGTTGTTTCTTTCCTTTCATTTCTATTTGAATCCTCTTTTTTTTTTTTGAGTCTGCCTAAGGTTTTATGAACTTTGTTGATCTTTTCAAAGAACCCCCTGATGGTTTCATTGATCTATTCTATTTGGCTTTTCTGTGTGTGTGTGTTTTTTTTTTTTTTTTAGTTTCTACCTCATTTATTTCTGCTCTAATTTCTATTATTTCCTTCCTTCTGCTGGTCTGAGGGTTTGTTTGTTCTTCATTTGTCCTTTAGCTCTTTTAGGTTCATTGTTTGACATTGTTCTTGATTTCTGAGGTAGGCCTATATTGTTATAAACTTCCCCCTTATCTTTTTTTATTATTATATTAAATTAGCCAGCATATAGTACATCGTTAGTTTTTGATGTACTGACCAACAATTCATCAGTTGTACATAACAACCTGTGCTCATCACCACACGTGCCCTCCTTAATACCCATCACCTGGCTACCACAAATATCCCTGTTCCTAGGCTGGGAAACAGGGGAAAGAAATGGCACCATCTAGCAACCCTGCTCTTAGAGAAGTCTCCCAAGGATCCCTGACCTTTCTGCACATGCTTAACACCAGCAGAAAGCATTCCCTCACATATACTCTAGGTGCCTCACAAACTGTATCTTCAATGCTGTATCTTGGCAAGTCTGTCATGCTATCTCTTTATGGACAGGGACTCAGTTTCCTATTGCCCTCCTGCTGGTTTTTCAAGTTCCCACTGTTAAGCCCCACCAATTGCAAAAACTCACAAAGTTAAGCCCCTCTAGTTTTCAAAGCCAAATGTTATAGGAAATATGGAATTTACCTTTCCATGCAGGTTCCCCATGCCTGGGCCGCTTAGCATGGGTTCCATTCCTTTCCCCTCTCTCTGCCTGTGGTCCCTCACGGTGGTCTCGTGAGTCAGTCTGGTTCCCAACCACAGTTCCACTCTTTTTTTCCATCCTCAGTGTGGCCTCCTCTCTACGATGAATCGTGGAGCGCCTACTGTGCCAGTTCTCAGTTGTTTTCTGGGTTATTTACACTGATGTGGGTGTTATCTAGGTTAGAGTAAGCCTAGGATCCCCCTAATCTCCCATTTTCCCCAGAAACTCCACACATTGATATCTTGAAGTCCTCTGGGAAACACTTTTCACAGTATCTTGCTTATATGAAGACTTCAAGAGAAAAGTTAGCATAAATGGCTGATTTAATGGATTCGATATCCACTATACTTTTCATAGCATTAGGTTATTTGATAATAGCTCATTTGAGATCTGAGTGTTTATATTAAACAAGAGAATAAGGGGTGCCTCGGTGCTTTGGTCAGTTGAGTGGCATACTCTTAGTCTGGGGTCCAGTCATGATCTCACGGTTGTGAGATCAAGCCTCACATCAGGCTCCACACTCGGCGGGGAGTCTGCTTGAGATTCTCTCTCCACTTCTCCTTCTGCCCCTCCCCCTGCTTGCTCACTCACCGTCTCTCTCCAAAAATAAATAAATCTTAAGAAAAAAAAAAGAAGAAGAAAAAAAGGAAAACAGTTAGAGAGGTCCACATCATGGGGCAGGATTTTCTGAGGGAAGTGAGAGCTCCAGAGTTTAAGGTGCCGGACCCACTCGGTACAAATGCTGATGAAGCCGACGCTTGGCATTTTTAATCAGAACTGTTTCTCTTGATGCTCTAGTTCAAGTTACAGAGGCTTTTAAGTTTTTGCCTTTAACCCTTTCCATTCCCAGTAAGTCCTGATATTTGGGTGTGCATGCACATGTCTGTGTGCAATAGGTGAAAAGAGTGAGCTTTTTCAAAAACACCCAGATTTCATTACACAGAAAGAGCCTGTGAGAAAGACAATTACAGGCGATCCATGTTTCAAAGATCCACACAAAGCATGCAAAAATCACACCACCCTCTGGACACAGCTGCTCCAGAACTACTTGTTGCCCTATGTTCTCTTATGGAGCCTAAGTTCTTCTAAAATCGTAAGACATTTCCATCCCATGGAGATCTTGTTAAATGCAGATTCTGATTCAGTAGGTCCTGATGGGCTAAGTGTACATCAGATGGAAGCCGCCAGGTAGTGTAAATGCTCCTGGTCCACAGACCGCACCTGAGGAGCCTAGGAAACAAGACTTCCCACTGGCACCAAGCTCACAACGTGCTGCACCACTGACCTCTTTTTTTTTTTTTTTTAAGAATTTAGGGCCAACCACTTTCTGAACATTTCTCCCAGGACATACCATCAAAGTGACAAGAATACATAATGTGAGGAGGGGGAAAAGTAAACCTCAAAAAGCCATTCAAGGAAACTCTTGACATTGACTGCAAAATATCTCTTCATCTCTGGATGATCAGTCAATAAAGAGCAAAGACTGCACTTATTTTTTTTTCACTGTGGAAAGTTGGGCTCACCTGGCAAGAGAGAGGAAAGGAAAAAAGAATAAGTAATTGGCCGCAGTGGGCTCTGAAACGCAGGGCCAGGAGTCCCCAGGGAAGGCTCGCTGAGACCCCTGCTGCACATCAGCATAAAACAGTGTCCCTCATGTTCGCGACGCTCACACCAGTCATTGATAAGAGATTCTATCAGCCGACTCTGCTTTAGATAACATGATGCAAGTGATCCATTCCAGAAATGTTTATGGAATTTTTTTTTTTTAAAGATTTTATTTATTTGACAGAAACACAGCCAGAGAGGGAACACAAGCAGGGGGAGTGAGAGAGGGAGAAGCAGGCCTCCCGCCAAGCAGGGAGCCCAATGTGGGGCTTGATCCCGGGTCTCCGGGATCATGACCTGAGCCGAAGGCAGTCACCTAACCAACTGAGCCACCCAGGCGCCCCTGGAATTTCTTTTTTGAAAGTTAGCCTCATTTACCTACAAAATTTAGGTATGTGGATGCTTTATTTTCTAGTGATGAATAAACTAACATGAAATATGCACATCCGGATGATGAGGACTGTAAGGACCTATTTAGATGCCCAAGCCATCATCTTGTATACTCAGGAAAACAGCTCCAGGAAATATGGGCAAACAACTCGTGGAAAACAAAGGCGAGCCAGATTGGGGGAGAAGCTCAATCAGTTAATGCTAATGCCCAATCTCCCATCTGGGGAGCAATGAAGATGCAAGTTAACTCTGGTTTGCGAGTTTGCCCCATAACAGCTAGCCTGAGAAATGGGGCACAGAGTTAGGGGTGTCGTTCTCCCCTGAGGCAACCCTGGCCCAGCCAGTAAAATTCAGATGCTTGGTGCAAAATAGAGCGCCTGACCTTCGCTTTTGTATCAGCCTCGTTCATTTGAACGCAGACCCTACTAAGGACAAAGCATAGCAGAATATCTCCTTAGACTGGTGATGTAACTCTTCAGTGCGATCCGTCCCTTTAACTACACCGCGAATCACAGTGGGAGTACAGTATCAGCTGGTGGTGTCCGTGACTTTCTTATACTTTAATTTCCAACTTTTTTGATGCAGAGGTTTCCTTTTGCCACAAGAAATCTACACATGTTAATGATTACTGATTATTAACATTTTTTAATGTCAAGATTCAGCATTTATACCTACTTGGTATATTTATCAAATCATCTAAAAGCTACCAGATATCCTTTGGCCACTATATTAGTTACATAAATTATTTTTTGTTAAGGTTACTGTACAACTGGGGTGCCGAGGTGGCTCAGTTAAACATCTGCCTTTGGCTCAGGCTGTGGTCTCAAGTCCTGGGATGGATCCCGGGACATGCCCCCCGCTCAGCAAGGAGTCCTCGTCTCCCTCCCCCTCTGCCCCTCCTCCCATGTGTACTCACAGAAGCACTCTCTCTCTCAAACAAATCTTTAAAAAAAAACAAAAAAGGTTACTGTACAATTAAATGGCTCAACTAAGAAAACCCTAACACTTTATTTTCTGACTCTATTACTGGAAATAGAAAAAAATACAGAGCAAAAAAGTTGTTCTTATAATTTTAATTATTCAAAATTTATTTAGACCTGCTGTGTACCGAACACACCGCTTTAGGCTAGACGTAGTTTTCTCCTCCCACAGCGCTCAAAGAGGGAAAAGCAGAAATGGACACGACTGCGATGCACTGTGTAAATACTCCAGCATGCAACTACTCGCACAGAGAGGAAAGAGAGAAGACAGCAAGCATTCCCGAGAGGGATGATCAGAAAGTCCCAGAAGTCCTGAGCTTTAGAAGACAAGTTCTGCATTCCTCAATGTCACTGTTACTCTTCTGAGGTACCCTCCCGTCTCAAGGAAGCGCTTCTACTTGCCGAATCCATGAGTAAACGTAAAAACTTACGGGCTTCAACATCTCTGCCCAATCCCCACTCGGTACCAGTGCTCCACCCATACCCCTACCCAAGGGGCAATGCACGTTCAGCCTTTTCCTTTAAAAAAAAAAAAAAAGATTTTATTTATTCATTTATTTGTCTGAAAGAGAGACAGAGCACAAGCAGGGGGAGTGGCAGGCAGGGGGAGAAGCAGGCTCCCCGCTGATCAAGAAGCCATATGTGGGGCTCTATCCCAGGACCCTGGGATCATGACGTGAGAGAAAGGCAGACACTTAAGGGGCTGAGCCACCCAGGCGTCCCCAGACTTTTCTCCTCAACAGTTAACTCATAATTAAACAACTTCAATCATAGTAGGTCTGTTGAGAGAGATATCGATGCATGCTATGTCTTTCTTCTTAGGGAATAAAATTTATCAACCTTTATTAACTGCTGCAATAAATGTTAATGATCACTTTCCAGGTTTGTGTAACGATTTGTTTATAATCAAATTCTTTTTTTTCTAAGATTTTAGCTATTTATTTGACAGAGAGAGATCACAGGTAGGCAGAGAGGCAGGCACAGACAGAGAGGAAGAAGCAGGCTCCCTGCTGAGCAGAGAGCCCGATGCGGGCCTCGATCCCAGGACCCCGAGATCATGACCTGAGCCGAAGGCAGAGGGTCAACCCACTGAGCCACCAGGCGCCCTATAATCAAATTCTTAATTAGAAAACCAGTTAGAAAAACTTTACAGAATAAAACAATAATAATTTCCTCATAGCCTTTCCTTCTTTCATCTATGGCTCTTCAAACATAGAAGAGCAGACAGGAACTCATTTCACTGACTCCTGTGAGTGGTCGCGGAATTATAACCCACATGCCCTTAAATCATTCCCTAAGTCAATGAAACAATGCTGGGGCATCCTCAACTTTCAGTGAAAAGTGTAGGTTCCCAGGTCCCGCCAGGCACTTGCTTTGTCTTTCCCTCCCTGCCCATCCCTAGAACTCACATACATACACAGACACAGACACACACACAGACACAGACACACACACAGACACACACACAAGACACAGACACACACACAGACACACACACAGACACATACACACATACACACAAAGACACACACACACACACACACACACAGAATAAAAGAGGAGAAAGGAAGAGAGCAGCGCGGGAGGTGGACATACGGGTAAGGCCCCGGTGAGCACACAGCAGGACCTGATGGCTGTTGCAGAACAGATCTGACCTCTTGGCCAACGAAGGAGCGCTAAGTTCTGATCCCTGTTTGTTTCCCTAGACAGTGTCTCCTTGTTGCCATGGAGACCGGCATGCAATAACTACCATAGCCAAAACTTCCTACTGAGCTCAGTCACAGCCTTACTCTGCAATAAAATCCATACCGGACTAACTTGAAACTATCACTGAATATTCTGTTGTTTTCTGGTAATATTCAATATGGCCAGTATTCCAGCAAAAAGAAAAGGAGAACTAGGTCAGGAAGCACACACTCTGGAGTTCATTCAGCCGTGCGCTGACGTTTGGAAAGACTTTCCAATCTTTTCTACCACCAGGTACTCACAAGCTTTTCAATTAGTGCAAGGGTCTTTCTAATACTTTTCCAGGAGTATCATTTCTCTTTGGAAGATGTATAGTGCTTTCAGTCTATTAAGGAACCACGGTATTTAATAAGCGCCACTTTCAAGCACTATTTTCAGTGCAGTTGATGAGAATCTGTCTTGAAGGTTTTCACAGGATCCATGGGATGCGCAACTCGCCAAGAACCCTGTGTGCAGCCTCGAGAGGTCTCAGAGGCACCAGGGAATCGCCCTTCACCCCTGCATGTGCCCATTCATCTCTCCACTCCCCGAAGACAGCGTAGCCGGGCTTCACACATATATGCTACACAGATACAACTTGATTCATTAGATAGTGTACCTCTTTCTTTTTCTACATTTTTTGTAAAAACACTGTGATATTTCTTTCACATTTTTGACCACGACTCACACTAAGAACTACATTTTACAATCCATCATTATCTGCTCATCCATGCATACTTATAAAACAGAAGTAAATTTCATTAAACAGTATTTTCCTTTGAAACAAATACATCATGCTATTTTGTTTCTTCTATTTTCTCCTAATAGTAGTACAACTCATAAAATACTCAGTTGTAAGAACTCTTGACGATCACCATCCGCAATATGCTAATCATTGGAGCATCTGAATATATAATATTCTATGTGAGTGAACACGAATGCCAGGATAACATTCAGGGCAGGTCACGTGAAGAGTAAACACTAAATCCACATCAAGCTAAAATTGGTTTTCCTTCTTTATTTGTATGAAACAAAACCAGGACTACTTCTCACTGTATTGTTTCGTTTTGTGTTGTTTTTTTTTTTTTTGAACTTGTCCTCTACATAAACCAGAATCATTCTCAGATGATAAATGCTTAACGATATCTGGTATTCAAAGATATCTAAGCTGCTGAAATCCCCAAATGAATACTTAATTCTATAGCAGTCCTCAAGGGTTCATCCTGGGATGATACTCACTGTCTTTCTCTCTTCGCTTATTTAATTTTTTTTTTTTTTGCTCCTATCAACACATTCATTCCCAAAATAACTTTGAGACTGCTTTTTAAAAAAGTGTGGGGGAGGGGACTCTGTTATCCTTCCTGAAATTTCTCACACACACACACACAGACACACACACACACAAATTAAAATAACGTCCTTCTTTCTTGCAGATCTACCTCCAAGAAAACAATACTTTTTACTAAATTTCTCATGTTTTGGTGCATTTTTATAATGAAACTCAAGTCACTTTCTATTATCATCTTCCCTCTAATGAAACATGCTTTAATCCCAAAGGACATGAAACCAAAAGATTCAGTTCTATTTCATATACTAGACATGAGAGTAAGTCGGGGGGAAAAAAAAACCCTGAAATCAACAATTAGTAAATTTACTAACTAGAAAACTTCTATTGGGATATTTCTTGAGTAATGTCCTCAATTTCATGATTTTCATTAATAACCTACAGCATTTCTTTGACCCAGGAGCCACTAACTTTTTCCATTTACTTATTTATAATTAAATTCTGGTGTTGTAATTATCTAATCTTACAAACATCCTCTGCAACGAACCACAAGCAGATCTTAACTAAAATACACACACTGGTATGTGCTGCTTTGCTGATCATGGCCCATACTCAACACGTAAATACTCCACACCACCCGTGAATCCTGCATAATTCAAGAAACAGAAGCTACAGTAAACCGAAACACAGGATACCTACAGGTACCCATGAGGCTGACATCGAGTGTATGTACTCTGTTAGTAGGTTAACTTTCTTTTTTTTTTTTTTAAGATTTTATTTATTTATTTGACACAGAGATCTCAAGCGGGCAGAGAGGCAGGCAGAGAGAGACGAGGTAGAGGAAACAGGCTCCCCGCTGAGCAGAGAGCCAGTGGCCTCGATCCCACGACCTCGGGGTCAGGACCTGAGCCGAAGGCAGAGGCTTCAACACCCACTGAGCCCCCCGGGCGCCCAGTAGGTTGACTTTCAAAAACATTCACAGTTCCCATTTCCCAGTTCCCTTCTCATTTCTTGTTAGCTGATTTATTTAGTCAAAGAAGTCGGTCTGTCACCCGCGTCACAGGGTAACTCATGTCTGCTTCAGTGCTCTTATCCAAGCTGTACCGCTAGGAGATCTCTCCCCAC
Organism: Spilogale gracilis; assembly: GCA_004023965.1. Classification (NCBI taxonomy): domain Eukaryota; kingdom Metazoa; phylum Chordata; class Mammalia; order Carnivora; family Mephitidae; genus Spilogale; species Spilogale gracilis. The sequence goes on along the minus strand of PITA01019072.1, from coordinate 21,012 downwards.
ACTCACCCAAGCTGTGGGCATCACCCTCCAGATATGCCAACGGCATTCCTCTAGTGACCTTTCTCCCACTTAAACCATCCACGTCAGTTCTTTCCACGGATCTGTGTTCTATTTAGTGTGTAAGCTTTCTGAGGACAGGAATCACTGCTTCCTGCGCCTGTAAGGTACCTGACAGCGGGTACAGAGGTTTTGTTTTTCCTGATAGATAAAACGTAAATCCTACTGACATTTAGCCTTCCTTGTATTTTGTTAATACTTTTGTTAATACTTTCAGTTACGGCTTTAATAAAAAAAGAGAAGAAACTTTTAAAAATGGCTATTAGTAGTAAAAATGAGAAAGTGATTAACTAATAAATCAAAATAAACATTTACCAGACTCATAAGGAAATGCACTGGTTCTCCTTGGTACCATCTTCAGATAAGCATGTTCCCAAACAGCAAGTCATACAGAACAGAAAAGGAAAGGAGAGACAGATTACCCTCCAAGTACAGGCATGCTATTGCCTCCACCATGTTTTCACTCTTATCCCAGCCCCACACATTTAAGGACGGAAAGAGGAAAATTAGTCCTCCTTTTCTCCAACTGGAGACAAGAGTTAACAAGACTGTACAAGGATAGAATTAATTTGGGATCCAAAGTCAAAAAGCTATAGTTTAACATGACCAGGAAAAAAAAAAAATCGAGAAGCATAGTAAGAGATCTCTTCTCTGTGACTGAAGTTTACTACCTCCTCAAAAGGCCCAGGGACCATCTCCAGATGTCAGACAGGTGGGGGGCTATTCCACCTAGCCACCAAAATTCCTTTCCCACCAGTAGTGGAAGACAGATAAAGGGCCCCATCAGCTTTGGAAGCAGAGGCTAATGGGGTGTCTGCTTCAGATGGTAGCAAGTCATGTCAGATGACACACTAACACAACAACATACACAGGGAACTATGAGATTTATATGGAAATACACAGACTTCAGTTCACTGTCCATCATTTGAGGTGTTTTTATAAAAGTCTGCAGATTTAAGAATACGAAATGTCATTAATGAAGACCTTTCACGCTGTAGCATTTAAGGATTGACTTCACAGGTAAATACATTTTACTCCCCTTGAAGCAAATCATTTCACTTGCTAGATCATTTAAAAGTTCTGCCGAAAAGATTCTGCCTATTAACATAAAAACAGGATTTCAGAAATCCTTGTATCGCTCTGCCCACTATGGTTACTCATGATTTAAAGAACAGAAAACACAGGATACTGATACCATGTTACAAAGCCACATCTGTTCAGAGTGGCCAGAGCCCATTAGCCAAAATTCTGGCCTTAAGTTATCTTTTCTTTTTCATTAAAATAAAAATAGATAAGATAATTGTAACATAATAAATTTGTTAGAAAGGATGCCTAATAAATAAAATCCAAGCCAGATTAAAAATACAAACCCATGGGTTACCAGATACCAGAATGCAACAAACTTGCTCAGATTTAAGTTTGGAATGGAAAGACAATGACTACAGCAGACCACTCAGAGTAATACTTCCAAAGAAACAGATTTTTACAGATTCCATAAAGAAATCCCTGAAGTATAGACAATAAATAGCTTATGTCTTATTATACCAAGTCCCTCTCTACTAAATGCTTTACAATTTTCAAGTATTTTTAGCAGAAATTAAGAAGAAATTATATTATTTTTTGGACCTTTCACTTTAGAATATACCTAGCTTGATCTGATAAATGAATAGATTTCATTATCATAATAAATAAGTGTGGCAAAGACAGTGATCCCCAATTTAGAGTAGAGTAAACAGCCTCGAAGAGAGCCAAAGCCTCCCTCTCTGGTCAGGACCCACACCCAGGCTGGTTTAACTGCTGCGCGATCTTAACAGATAGTAACTTTCGTTTCACCATCTCTGAGTCTTGAGGTTTCTCCTTTTAATCTTCACTTATCTGCCTCAATATCTGTTACCTGAAAGACAGTAAGATCCTGTTTTCACAGGACATTCATTTGCACTTACTAGTTTACAAAATATTACAAAAGAAATCAAACTCGCCGCGTGTTCTATGCTGAAACCCCCACCAGAAATATATTATCAATCCTTAAAACCTGAATAAGGCAAACCCAGCAAAACCTTTATGGTTATTAATACAAATTATATTTCAACAAAAGAGCAGGTACAATTAATTTGTTCATGAAAACCAGGTGCTTATCATAAGCAAACAAAACAGTCCAAACCTGGATATGTATGTTTTACGACAGCCTGGATATGCCATTTTTAAAACAATGAAAAGAGAAAGTGCTCAAAGATGGCTGGATAAGAGAGAAAGCAAATCAAATAGCCAGAAAGTGGAAAAGTAAGTAGGGAAAAGAGATGAAGTCTATATGTTAAGAAAACCACCATCGAATTATTTCCAGAGAATTATAATGGATTGGAAGGAAGTGTAGTTAAGAGTGGATTAGAAAGAATGCATTTATCTGAGCCTATACCTCACAAGCCCTCAGTAACTGACTGGAACTGGAGAGCTTATGGCCTCCCACCCCGTTCGCCCCGCCCTGACGCCCACACTGGAAACCGTGAGAACAGCTGGGATCGCAGCTCTCAGAGCTCTGCAGGGGGCAGCCAGCAGGCCCTACTCTCCAACACCTCCCTCCAGGTTCTCATTAATACCCTTTACTCCACTAGAAGATTGGGGGCTGGGGGAGAGCAGGCATCTCTAATACTGCCACGCTAGTGCCTTTACACACATTTCTTTTTGGTAGATTTTACTAAGTTTTTTCACAGGCATACTTTCTCCTCATATAATGAAAAAAGCAGGGACACCTGGGTGGCTCAGTTGGTTAAGTGACTGCCTTCCGCTCAGGTCATGATCCTGGAGACCCGGGATCGAGCCCCACATCAGGCTCCCTGCTCGGCGGGAAGCCTGCTTCTCCCTCTCTCACTCCCCCTGCTTGTGTTCCCTCTCTGGCTGTGTTTCTCTCTGTCAAATAAATAAAATCTTTAAAAAAAAAAAAAAAAAGAAAAGAAAAAAGCATGTCACAACTCTGTTATGTTTTGCTGTAACTTCGATTTATAGCATAAGACTTATGTTTAATTGACTAGATGAACAGTCACTGTTAAAATCTACTAAACTGGTTGAGTAATTTCTCATTATTTTCCATTATAGGTAAATTTTAATCATTCAAACTGCATGCAGTACCACAACAAACTCATAGGGGCGCTGTTGACACAGACTATGGGACTATGTCCCCACGTATAATTCGAGGAGGCTGATGCAATGGAGGTAAACATAACTGATCATAAAGAGCCAAGAAGATATCCTAAGGGACTAGTTTCTCCTCTCAGACTAATTTAGTAAGTAACTCCTTTAAAAACTGCTGTTTTAAAAGATGAAGTGATTTGTAATTCCAAAGGACTAATAAATAGGAATCTGAAAAGAAACATGCAAGGACAAAAGGTCTGCATTAAGACAAAGAAGCAATCTAAAATGTTTGGGCCTGAAGATGTTTCAAAAATAGTTGTCTCTGATTTCCAGTTATATTCCAGCAGATGTAGCGGCTACAAAGTATGCTGAGGCTCACCGAATTCTGGGTCATAGCGCATATACCACAGGCTTCACTTCAGAATAACAGATGAATGCAGACGTTAGGCAGGCAGGGAAATTTCTTTAAGAGATGAAAGTCTTACCGGATCACATAGTTTGATACATGATCCAATTTCCTTTTGGTGAACTGTAGCAAACTGCAGATGTTTCTTTATTCAAAATGTAACCCATTCTGGTTTTACTTACATTTCAAATGTAGAGTGCTTTAAATTACTTACACATAAATATTACCAATCTGAGCACTTTTAGTCATAAATATGCTAATAGTAAAAAAGTGAAGTAAGAAAAATATTTGAAAGATAGTATAACTTTATATATAATGGTATATTATGATTGTATTTGTATTTTTTAAATGTATTCTTATAGACATAGGTTAAGTAAAAATAAAATCAAGTTAATCATCATGAAAGGCATAGAAAATGTTTCCTATTTTAAATATTTTTAATATTGAGGTCACTTCATTTTATCTGTTAAAAAAATACACTATGTAAAAAAATACCTGTGATTATAATAGCAACCATTTGCTGATTTCTACCTACCAGGTAATACGCTAGGCATGGCTTACAAGAACTGTGAAACCCTCATGAAAAAGTAGGTATTATTATTATTATTATTATCCCCACTGTAAAAATGAGGCAACCAGAGTTTAGGAAGAGCGTGGCTTACTAGGGCCACTTAGAGTGTGTGTGTGTGTGTGTGTGTGTGTGTGTGCGCGCGCGCGTGCGTGTGTGTGTCTATGTCTGTGTGTGTCTGTGTGCATGTGTCTGTGTGTGCATGTGTGTGTCTGTGTGTGTGCATGTCTCTGTGTGCGTGTGTGCGTGTGTGTCTGTGCATGTGTGTGTCTGTGTGTGCATGTGTGTCTGTGTGCATGTGTGTGTCTGTGTGTGCGTGTGTGTCTGTGTGTGCATGTGCGTGTGTCTGTGTGTCTGTGTGTGCATGTGTGTACACACATAGCATCTAGTACAGTGCCCAAAGTGCAGCAGGTGATTCTGAAATGTCTCCTGATCTAGACTCAATTAAGAATGGATATTCATATCCTCGTGAGATCCCTACACTGTGTTGACCATTACAATGGAGATACGCACACGTTAACCTGCATAACAGAGAAAGGCTACCTGGGAAATAAAAGAGACACACGGTAACTACGGTAACTATTAAGTCTTGGCCCCAAGCAGACACACACGACACAGTATCAACAGCAAGCCCTCAGTAAATGCAAACCCAGAAGCGCTAGACCTCTGCTCTGTATTTCCAAGGCCTAGAATGGTATCTGACACATACCGAGTGCTAATATATATGCAGAACGAATATTTAAGTCAATGTTCCATTCTCTCTTTCTTCTTCACATCTCTCCTGGCCATCACTCCTTGTTTCCTCCTCTCCATTCATCTTGCCACTCTATGCACACACGTAAAAATTGCTATTGTCCTATATTTACATTATGAAATTTTTAAATATTTCCATGTGTTATGAAAATTAAAAGAACACGGAAATGTTTCCTACTTAAATATCCACCAGTGGTTCTGTTTTCTCCAATAAATATAAAGGCTATATCTAAATTTGTTTTGGGAACTTATAACTTTGCTTTATATACATATTTAGCTTTCAGGGAGCCTGGGTGGCTCAGTTATTAAGCATCTGCCTTCGGCTCAGGTCATGATCCCAGGGTCCTGGGATGGAGCCCCACATTGGGCTCCCTGCTCGGCGGGAAGCCTGCTTCTCCCTCTCCACTCCCCCTGCTTGTGTTCCCTCTCTCACTGTGTCTCTGTCAAATAAATAAAGAAAACCTTAAAAATAAATAAATAAATAAATAAATAAATAAATAAATAAATAAATAAACAAACAATAAATACACATTTAGCTTTCAAACTGCTATCATAAAGAATGTACTGTAAATGCCTATAAACCTACTAAGTTTCTATTTATAAAGGTAAGCTCCGACACAGAGTTATCATATGACCCAAAAACTCCATGCCTAGGGACATATCCAGGAGAATGAAAATGTATGTCCACATAAGACAGGCCCATAAATATTTGTAGGATTATTCATAATAGCAATCATAATAATATGGAAATACCAAGATGTCCTTCAACTAATAAATGGATAAACAAAATACAACTGAATGTTTGGCAATAAAATACCAATAAATACTAAAATATGGATGAACCTTGAAAACATGCTAAGTGAAAGAAGTCATGGGCGCCTGGGTGGCTCAGTGACTTAAAGCCTCTGCCTTCCGCTCAGGTCAAGATCTCAGGGTCCTGGGATCAAGCACCACCCCCACCTTGGGCTCTCTGCTCAGCAGGGAGCCTGCTTCCTCCTCTCTGCCTGCCTCTCTGCCTACTTGTGATCTCTCTCTGTCAAATAAATAAATAAGATCTTTAAAAAAGAAAGAAAGAAGTCATTCATAAAAGGCCACAGATTGCATCACTCTATTAATACAAAAGATTCAAAACAGACAAAGCTACAGAAACAGAAAGTGTATTAGTAACAGTTGCCAGGAGCTAGGGAAGAGAGAAAATAGGGTATGGGATTTCTTTTGGGGCAATGAAACTATTTTAAAATTAGGTATTCCAAAACATACAAAGAACTCATATAACTTAATAGCAGACAAACGATCTGATTAAAAAATGAGTGGAGGACCTGAACAGACATTTTTCCAAAGACAGACAGATGGCCGACAGACACTGAAAAGGCGCTCAATATCACTCATCATCAAGGAAATACAAATCAAAACCACGATGAGGTATCACCTCACACCTGTTAAAATGACTACTACAAGAGATAAGTGTTGGCAAGGATACGGAAAAAAGTGAACCATTCTGCTCTGTTGGCAGGAATGTAAACCAGCTCAGGCTCTATGGAAAACAGTATGGAGGTTCCTCAAAAAATTAAAAATAGAGCTACCATACAATTCAGCAATCCATCTCTGGGTATATATTCTAAGAAAATAAAAACAGAATATTGAAGAGATACTTGTAGTAGAATGTCCATGGCAATATTATTCATAATAGCCATGACTGGAAACAAGCTAAGTGTCTACCAAAAGATGAATGGATAAAAAAGATGTAGTGTATATATACAATGGGATATTATTCAGCTATGAGAAAGAAGGATATCCTGTCATTTATAACAACATGGAAGGACGATGAGAGCATTATGCTAAGTAGAATAAGCCAGAGAGAGAAGGACAAATACTGTGTATGATATCACTTAAATGTGGAGTCAAAAAAAAAAAAAAAAGCAAAAGTCAGAGAAAGAGAAGATGAGCGGCTTCCAGGGCCTGGGGGTTAGGAGAAACAGGGAGAGGTTGATAAGGATACAAACTTACAGCTATCAGATGAATTAGGCACAAGGATCTAACTTGAAACATAGTGACCATAGTCAGTAATACTGTACACAGGACTGAAATTTGCTAAGAGAGTCAAACTCAAATGTTCTCACTTAAAAAAAGAGAAATAAGTGAGGTGCTGGACAGATATATTAATAGACTAGCTGGCAGGAATCCATTCACAATATATACAGATATCAAATCACCATGATACACATTTTAAGTATCTCACAATTTCACAATTTATTCATCAATTATACCTCAATAAAGCAGAAAACAAATGTTTTAATGTAACTAGTGATGACAGTTACACAATTTAGTAAGCACATAAAAAATACTGAATTATACACTTAAAAGGATGAATTTTATGGCAAAAAAAACTACACCTATGGCAAAAAAAAATTTTATGGCAAAAAAAACTATATTCATTATAATGAATATAATCTATTATATATAAACAATATAATCTATTATATATAGATACATCTCTCAATAATAATTTTAAGAAGGTATTCCTACACAATTAAAATCAATACTCTAAAATGGCACCTCAAAGATAGTATATATAATACTTTGTTACGAACAGAAACAACATAAATCATTTGTACAATTTCACTTTCCTTGCGATGTCTCTTGTATTTGAGCTACTAAATATTGTCACTGCTGAATATCAATTCCTTGAATAAACCTGTTCTAATCAATCTCATTCTGGTAAAATCTGTATTATATGCTAAGGGTTTTTCACTAAGATATTTGTCTTTATATATAAAGTTTCAGAATTGGTTCCAACAGTAAGTGGGTAGTAACAACTTTTGAATTGATACGTTTCCAAACATTGGTTTGACACAACTTCCTAAAAGCTAATGGACTGATGAAAAATGTATCATGTGTCCAGTTCCAGAATCCCAAATATTTGATGGCAGCTCTTATGAAGCTTTCTAGGGAGACAAAGAGGCAAATAATCAAAAATTCAAAATAAAAAGTGATGAACGTCATTTTTTTTTTTTTACAAAATCATAAAATCTCAGATATGAAAAGATCCTTAAGAAGATAGCCAAGTTGGGGCGCCTGGGTGGCTCCGTTGGTTAAGCGACGGCCTTCGGCTCAGGTCATGATCCCGGAGACCCAGGATGGAGCCCCACATCAGGTTCCCTGCTCGGCGGGAAGCCTGCTTCTTCCTCTCTCACTCCCCTTGCTTGTGTTTCCTCTCTGGCTGTGTTTCTGTCAAATAAATAAAATCCTTAAAAAAAAAAAAAAAAAGAAGATAGCTAAGCTATTCCACAGACACAATGGCTTACTCTCCCTGCGAGCCATATTCATAACAAACAATGAATGGTCTATAGGTCTGATAGTAGTATATATATGGTGCATCTGTCCAGGTAATGTAAAGATTTTGCTTAGAAAAACCACCTCAGATCTTTTCTTGAATAAAATATGGTGGTGGTGGTAGTTTATAACAATGCTCTGATTTCACTACCTAGTCTCAACATTAGTGATGAATGAGATAGATGAGAAAATTAGTATTTAATACAAGTATCACATACTTTGTTTGACATTTTGTATGTTATCTTATTAATTCTGAAAATATGCATATGAAATAAATATCACTCCCAAACTACAAACAAGGGGAACCACGAGAGCAGCCAAGGACCTTGCTCATAGCCACAGAGCTAATAAGGGTCTGCACTAGGACTGAAAAGCGGTGCTCAGATTCTAAAGCCGAGGCTCTTTGTACTATGCTAGATTGTTAGTGTTAAATCTTTAATGAATACTTTATATTAAAATGTTCCAATATTAAAAATTAAGCATTATTAGCACTGCATGCATATGAATGCTAAAGCTAAAACAAAGAAAAATCCCTGTTTCTTTCAGTCAAATTGAAGGTTCACATTATTTGCATAAATTGGGGTTAGATTCAGTCAACATATATTGTGACAGAAGTGCAGAGCACAATCTCGGAAAAGAAAATAAGGAATTATAAGACATAATCTTAGGACCTAAAGTAGGAAGAATATCTCGCAACTGATACCCTGGCTCTGCATCTTTGTTTCATCCTCTTTCATCCCCTCATCAGTGGATGTCATAAAACATCGTACTCAGTCAGCTGTAAATATCCACAGAACTAACTTCCGTCAGAGTCCTCTGAGGAACCAAGGAAATAATGGGAGGAAAAGGGCATGCACCCAACAGAGTTTAACCTGGCAAAGCTCGAGAGGCTGTCACTGTCCCTCACTCACTGCTATTCCTTATTCAGAATTATTAAGAATCTGTATTTTCTTTCTTTAACCCCTGATGCTGGCTTTTCCCACCCCTACTGCACTTTGCAATCTGTCCCCAAAGTCTAGACTTTCTATTCACTGCACCCTACCTCCTCCAACTTTCGGCCAGAGCTCCCTTTAAAATCACAGATCCCTTAAGAAACACCTGTTGTTTTAAATGATCTGTTCTGTCCTTGTGCTACCATCCAAATATCCTCTCCTGGCGACTCTGACACCAGTTCGAGAATACCATTTTCCTTAATCATCTAGCTAACAGGTTCGATGTAATTTTCTCACTCAGGGAACTCAATATTCCTCTTCAATTCTTAATGAAGTATTTCTTTGTCCATAATTCCTTGCCCCCAAGACCCCCCAGCAACGCCCTACCAATCTCATCATTTTCTTTGCTCACCAATAACCATGAGGATGATCTCACTTCAAATATCATTACATTTACAAGACATCTGCGCAGCATAAGAAACACCTAGAAAAGTGTTTTTCTCAGCCACTATCTGCCTTTCATACAGAAACCAATGTGAAGAAAAAAGATCTCTCATACACAGTTTGGCCTATTTTGTTTTGTGAAACTGCCCAGCTATTATTTCACTTAGATAAGTACAAGTTCTGACCATTATTTAAATAACTTTTATAGACCACTTACCTGAGCCACCAGAAATAAAGCACCAGCAGACATGCCCGTAAAGTCTCAACATCTCTACTGCCCGTTCATAATCCTTAAATGCCAACCTAATGCTTTCTTGGTTCCCAGATCATAGTGAATATTTGCTTAAAAGAAAAATACTAGGGGCACGTGGGTGGCTCAGCTGGTTAAGTGCCTGCCTTCGGCTCAGGTCATGCTCTCAGGGTCCTGGGTCGAGTCCCACATCGGGCGCTCTGCTCAGTGGAGAGCCTGCTTCTCCCTCTGCCTGTGCCTGTCATGCTGCCTACCTGTGCTCTCTATCCCCTCTGTCACATAAAGTCTTTAAAAAAGCAAATGAAAATTTAAAAAAAGAAAAGAGAAAAGCTAAACCAAAACCACACCACATCTTACAATCATTTTCCTCCAAATATATTTCATTGGGGAGACAAATGAGCCCATCCTTTAACATTCAATTAAAGCATTTCCACTTGTAAAATCTCATTCCTACAGAATACGATAAAGTTGACAAGAGCATGTTAAATGGAGTTTTGGAAAAAAATTGAAATTATTAGGATCACAATGATCCTGCCTAAAGCAAATGAAAATAATGTTACATTTTTATATTATGCCTTCTTTCCACGGCCTACACAAAAATCCTACAAGAAATTGGGGCAGGTGGGTGGCTCAGGTGGTTAAGCGTCTGACTCTTAATTTCAGCTCAGGTCATAACCTCAGATTTCTGAGGTCAAGCCCCCAGTCGGGCTCCACACTAGATGTAGAGCCTGCTGAAGGTTCTCTCTCTCCCTCTCCCTGTGCCCTTCCCCTTCCCAAAGAAAATCCTTTAAGAAATGCAGAGCAAAGGTTATTCCCATTTCTGATGAAAACACTAAGTTCTGAGAGAAAAGGCTCGTACCAATGCCAGTGGCGGCAGGACCAGGGCTAGAATGAAGTCCTAACGCCTGCTGCTGTCTGCCGCCCCTGGTACCCAGTCCAAGATCCCTGTGCCCGGGCTGAGCAGTTAGGGTGAAGCCTGTGGGAAACAATGTGCAATCCTCATTCCATGGCTCATTCACTCTGAAGAATATTCAAAAACCTCCCATTTACTCTTCTTAGTAAACTGCTTGACGTTGGGCAATCACTGAGTATCCACAATATGGTCAAAGCAGCATGGAATCCTCGGCACCTAGGAGCTTATATTTGAAAGAATAAGTAAAATGCAAATATTGGGTTCATATTGTGTGACTGCTGAGCCATGAATCGGAGGGGCACACGGCAAGCCAATGAACACCTTGGGTCGGCAACAGCAGAAGACAGAGGAGATGAGGAAAACCCTCCCCTAGAGCTTTCAGAGAGCATGGCCCTTCTGGCACTTGATTTTGGACTTCTGGCCTCCAGACTATGAGAGAATAAATGCCTATTGTTTTAAGCTAATAAAAAAAATGTTATTTCATAAGCACAGACAGAAAAAAATCTAATTTAGGATATCTGGGAGTACAGAATTACAGGACTAACCAAATTTCCTAAGCTGGGCAGAGTGAAAATCTGGAGATTAAAAACTAGAGAAGGAAACAGGAAGAGTTAGGAAGGATTCCGATGTTCGTTTTTGAGATGACCAGGTGGATGAGGCTGTAACTAGAGAAATGAGAACAAGGTGGGGAACAAGAAAGAACCTGATTTTGACACCCCAAGTCTCAGGTGTCTGAAGCACATCTATGTGGTAAAACCCTGGTAACAATGAGACCCAGAGCTGAGGAAAATGAGGTTAGGGCTGGAGCCCGGGAGGACATGTCATCACACAAGGAAAGCAAACAGTAAAAGGGCTAAGAAGGAATCTTCCTGTACCATCAATGGTGAAGAGAAGGACAAAAGAAATAAATTGAAAAAGGAAAAGGAATTCAGCAACATCACAGCCTAAGAAAAAAGGTGCAGTGACAGAGCTGGGACCCAGAGGAAGTGATAATTAATGTTAGAAAGTCACCTCCGGAAAACCAGGACTGACAAGCAGTCAGCACATGCCTTTGAAAGTCCTTCCTATGTTGACGTCATTTCTTTACAGGCACGCAGCTTTCCCACGTCCTCCCCAAACTGGGCGCCCCTAAAAAAGCCACCCCCCGTTATCTCCTATGTTGGCAGTTTTTAATGGGAACCCTCTCCCTCAAGTTTTCCACAACAGTTTTTACAATGGAAGGCCAGTCTCTTAGTGTTTTCTCTAGTGTCACACAGTAACTTTTTCACAAAAGATAGACAAAGCCTGGCACAAGTTCCAAAACCCTAATATTTAAATTCTTTTCTCAACCAGTTTTAATTTATTTCTCCTTGTTTACCTCTCTCACAACCCCCCACCCCCCACCACCATTATCCCCATTTTGGGGCCACATCATTTATCCAGACACCGAGAGGAATAAAGAAATAAAATAAATGAAAAAGAAAAATATTCTCACCAAAGCAAAGTAGCATCAATTTACATAGCTTCCATTTGGAACGGGATAAGACACATCCTGCATACTCATTTCTATTAGCAGCTTATTACTCTCCTCCACGCATAAACACATACCAGCTTTCTAAATTAAATTACCAATTTTATTGTGTACTAAAGAGAAAACTAAAGCTGAGTCTTTCATCTGAATAAGCTCCAATATATGTTTATACACGAGGGAATACTATTTGGCATCTCCTTCATAAACTGTCAGGCAGTACGCTTTTTAGATCTGCCTAAGGAAATACAGAAATTTCACTACCAAGAAATATGTCTGACTTCCAAAGGAAAGGGAGCATAGTGTGTCTACCCACCTTTTCCCAGAGTAAAGCCAAGGTTCAGGGAGAATACTACTAATGTAGCAAGGTTATACACATGCAGCATTTTTTTCATTTTTTTTCATACCATCTGACATTGAGAACCAATACAGGACGCTTCCCTATCCCTCACATAATACAAAACATTCCGCATCATACCTGATATTCACCCAAATCAAATACACCAAGACCATACAAAAAAAAATGTCATGGTTGGGCATTTTTAAAATGCCATTAGGAATGAAGGCTTTTATCATAGAATCTAAAAGCAAACTGAGGGACGCCTGGGTGGCTCAGTTGGTTAAGCCACTGCCTTCGGCTCAGGTCATGATCCCGGAGACCCGGGATCGAGTCCCATATCGGGCTCCCTGCTCGGCAGGAAGCCTGCTTCTCCCTCTCTCACTCACCCTGCTTGTGTTCCCTCTCTGGCTGTGTTTCTCTCTGTCAAATAAATAAAATCTTTTAAAAAAATAAAAAAAAAAAAATAAAAGCAAACTGAGAAAGTCTCTCATGATTAAATAAAATAATCCACAAAGATTTCATTAGTCTTATTTTAACCTTTTCCCATGAGGTTCCATGCAAAAATTAAAAGAATTACTCTCAAATTAAAAATCCTAGGAAAATTAGTACTTACTTGTCTTCTTTTATACTATGCATACCTCTGCAAGCAAAAAGGTTGAAAAAACTGGTGGATTATCAGCTAGTGTAAGTTACTCACTATTCCACAACTCACTTTTCCCGAAGCAAGTTACAGTCCCTACAGAGGGATTTGCACGTGCGTTTTGCCAGAACTTTCTTCAGTGTTATAACTGGATTCCTGGTAATAAAACCAGAAGACTGCAGGTATGAACTCTGACGTACTCTGATTAAACAAATACCCCAGTTAGACGTGATCTTATAGAGAAGGGTCCACATTACCGAAAATATCCAGGCCAAAGTTTAAGTTCACCTAGCCAAAGACAAAACTAGTACTATAATTACATTTTAGTGACTGTCCTTTATCATGGGCCCCTTGCCTTTGCTTTCAAGGGCCATTAAGATGAGCAAATATTATGTGAATTTCTACCCTTCTACAAAACCCCGCCATGGCAGCAGCTGCACAAGGTGAGGCCCAGAGTCCACCTGGGAGTCAGTCAAGTGCTTGGCACATAGTTTCACTTTTCAGGATGAAAGTCAGCGAGAAGCAAGTCGCACGTCCTCGGCTGATGGGGCCAGTCCACTGGGAATACACTATAGGGCTTATGAGATGCTGGGCAGCGGTCAGCAGGCTGGAGGGAGAAGGAAGGCTGGCACAGCTGAGAGTGGAGCAGGTGGAGTTCCAGAGGGCCTGGCACCTGCCTACGAGGCTGAAACGCGTGGGAATTACACGCCGGACAGCGGCGACGGCTCGGGCCACAAGAGGCCGCAATCACGGCGCAGGCAGGAACCCGCGTTCACGAAGGAGATCCGAGACAAAATAAACCCCCTTCCCTGCACTCTCCCTTGTCTGTCCGTGATAAACATCTCATTGTTGCATATTTACTAAATGTGGCTTAATGGTGTGAATTTTTTAAACTAATATTTCTCTTTATAAATCTAAATGGAAGATTGGCCAATCTCTAGGTATACATTATTTAAATAAAACTGCACTCACACCAAAGTAATACTGGATGTTAGCTGTGTTATTTTTTTCTTTAGAGTCTGAGTCATGCTACGTTATCAACAACACAATGCACACTGTACTCTGAGTTAGTGATTCCAAGGAAGTGTGTTAAAGCAGCCTTCAGGGATGCAGAAAACCTCAGCAGCTACCGGAGTTTTCTTCCCGCTCAGAGTCCCTGGATCCTAACGGCCAGAGCCGGCAGTGTCACGGGGGGTTCTTGCTAGCCGGCCCTCCAGCTCGCTCACCCGCCGGCCGCTAACAGGTCAGCCCCCCAGTTCCCACGGCTGAGAAAGGAAACCCAGCGGAGATACACAGTGCCAAGGGCGCCGTGAAGCTCACGCTGAGAATCAGAGGCGCGGTAAAGGGAAGGGCCCGGCCGCCCGCTCACCTCCACCCCCCAGGTGCCCAGTGTGCCACCGCAGGGGACACGAGTGTGGCTGTTTCACTCGCAACGTCTCCGAAGCAGGACCGGGAAGCACCACACTCCTGTCGACCAGTCCCTACAGTTGATCACAGCTCACTGAAAGATGCAGTTCCTTCTGCTCATTTAGCTCTGATTCTAACAACTTAGGAACCAAATGAGCGGCTGAAGTGACCACACGTCCATACGGAGCAGCTCGCGCAGAGCGGCCTTCGAGGCAGAGGCGGCATGAAGGAGCTCCTGCAGGTAAACGAGGCTCTGAATGGGTTCCGTTTACACCAAGTACAACCTAGCTGCAAATTTAAATACCAAAAAATGGCCTAAAACAATAGCAATTTTCACTAAAAGCTGAAGGATGACCAAATAAATAGCACAATAACTACAGAAAGTCTCAAACTTCTTAAAATTGACATTTTCCTTTTATTTAACTCCTTCCCTGTGCCACCAAAAACTCCGGTACCAGAATGGGCCCAGTACATACACACAAAATAGAGCCTGGCTTACAGTGAAAAAACAAGTGAAACCAGGCTAAGGTGAGTTTGAGAAACACAGCAAGTGGAAGGCAGGGATCCGTCACCCTTTTTACAATATCTCAATGCAGCCTTTCCATCTCAGGTTTTCCTTTACTATAATCCCCAGACCACAAGTGTCCCATAGTACTCAGTACTTCCAACTGAGGTCTGGGAACACTGAGGACAGCAGACACAAGGAATTATGTGCTTCCCTCTTGCTTACGTCCTAAATTCTTAGTTAACTGCATGCTTCACATCTGAACTTAGGAACAACCAACCTCTACTCCTCAGATAGGCACCCTTCTTATCTGTGTCATGGATTACTAAGCCAGGAACTACTGCCTTGGGAACAGAGGCAATATGACCAATAAGTAAATGGCCTGTGATGCAGAGGAGGCCATCATCTGGGCAAGCAGATTTGAAGAACTATAGTTCCAACTGAGAAAAGCAAGGCGAAAAATGAATCATCAGTACAAAAGACACTATCAACAGTCTTTATATGAGAGGAAATTTCCCTTCCGTAAAATCATCGTCATCCATTAGATTAACTAAAGGTAGTTGACAAGTTTTTTTAATTGGTTTCACAGTATTATTTGTATTTAATTCACAAGTTGGTTTGCTTTTAAGATTGTACGACAAAGCATAAGAATTAGTTTCATGCTTTTATATATTTAACTACCATAATAAATAACTGAACCTTTTTTTAAGATTTTATTTATTTATTTGACAGAGAGAGATCACGAGTAGGCAGAGAGGCAGGCAGAGAGAGAGAGGAGGAAGCAGGCTCCCTGCTGAGCAGAGAGCCCGATGCAGCCTCGATCCCAGGACCCTGAGATCATGACCTGAGCCAGAGGCAGAGGCTCTAACCCACTGAACCACCCAAGAACCCAAAATAACTGAATGTATATTAGAGTCCACTAACTTTTTCTTCCCTCTAGAGGAACCCTAGACACACAGGTTTGAGAAACATTATCCTAAATGCAGAGAAACCATCTGGCCAATACCACCTTAAGGCAATGAGAGGAAGCATAGAGTAATATGGAAGCATACTAATAAGACACAAGTTTGTTTCGTTTCTTAAGTTGTTTGTTTTGTTTCTCAGCGTACACGTGAGTGAAAGACACAGGATAGTTGTCTTTCTCTGATTTATTTCACCTTGCTTTATGTTCTCTAGCTCCATCCATTTTGTTGCAGATGACAAGGTTTCATTTTTTATGGCTTAATAATACTCCCTTGTGTATACCACAACTCCCCTTCCCCTCCAAAAAAAAGAGAGAGATAGACAAACCAAGAACCGGAGTTTTAGCTACAGAGAACAAACTAATGGCTAGCAGAGTGAAGGTGCGTGGCAGGGACAGGTGAGACAGGGGATGCAGACTCAAGAAGGCAGTGGTTACGACAGGTGCGGACATATAGAACTGCTGAGTCACCATATCCCCAGTGAAACGCACACTCCGTGTTACCTACACTGTAATCAAGATTAAAGATTTAATGGGAAGGAAGGAAGGAAGGAAGGAAGGAAGGGAGGAGCGAGGGAGGAAGGGGAAAGAAAGGCAGGTAGGAACCAAGACTCCAAAAGGCAGGGTAAAAGAAAATATGTTGATATGCTCCTCCTACCCAATAATTCAATGAAATGATTACAATTCTGCTTTTGGAAGGAGGGGAGGTCTATTGCTCCTTTTTTTTTTTTTTTAAGATTTTTATTTATTTATTTATTTATTTATTTATTTATTTATTTATTTATTTATTTATTTATTTGACAGAGAGCACGAGTGGGTTGAGGGGCAGAAGGATAGGGACAAGCAGACTCCTCACTGAGCAGGGAGCCAGACACATGGGACTTGATCCCAGGACCCTAAGATCAAGACCTGAACCAGACGCTTACCTGACTGAGCCACCCAGGGAAGTCTATCCCTGCAAGGGCAAAGTTCTATTTAAATTAAAAAGTATAAACAAAAGAGAAAGTAAAGGAGGAATTATATAAGAAAGCAATTTTGAGGTGTTTCTTTGAATATGATCTATAAAGGAAGAAAATCAATAAGCAAAAACAGTTTATGATTTCACAAACCAAATTTTAAGACACCTGTTAAAGGAACAAAGTTCACAGAATAACATTTGATGAAGGGGGGAGGGGATTTTGAGTCACAGCATGAACTAAAACCTGATCCTCCAGTATCAGATATTCTCAAATATTGCTCAATTGTCTATACAGCATGTCTTCCCTCATTTTATAGGAAAAGTAGGACCCAGAGAGGTTAAGTTATTTGCCAATTATCACACAGCGTCTGCCAGCACCAGAATTTAAATTTGGGTGTATGTCCATCCACCTAATGAGTTGTCATCCATTTTCTCAGATTGGATGTGCAACAATTCATTTTTAAAATGTTAAGTATCTTACCTATAGTCTTTAAAACTGAAATCGCCTAGTCAAGGTTTTCCTTTATAAGGACCCTTCCAAATACTTCACTAAAGCAACTACTAACCTTAAAAATAAAACTGCCAGTAATTTTACCAGCAAAAACAAGTTTATTCAGGAATAACAGGGAACTGCAATCCTGCATAAGCAAGTTACAGCAAAACCACAGGGAAATCCAAAAAACAAAGAGCAATGTTATCTCAAGGAGAAGGAAGAGGAATTTAAGAGGGGTTGTTCTGAATAAAAGTCCACTGGAGAAAAGTGAGAGTTCAGACTGATAATGGTTTCTCATTAGATGAGTTGCAGGGATAGTTGACTTCTTGTAGGAAATGCAATGTATATCTTTCCGTTAGGGCCTGTGATTGATGATTCTCTCTAACTGATTTTTCTGTTAGTGGTCCGTAAGTGACAAAACTTCCTGCAACTGACCCGGGTGGTACATACTCGCATCTCCTAACATGCCCAGCCTGCCATCAGTGCGGTCTCTGACAATACCAACATCCTGAAGTAAAACTCAAAGAGCATTTGTGATGCCTCCTGAAACAGTCATGCATGCATTAGCCAAAATTCTCACCAAGAAACTATGAAGTAGGTTGGAAATAATATAAGATGCTTAGAAATGCATGATGATTGTCCTTTCAGGGAGGCTATATTAAGAAACCATTAATTATTAATGAAATTAACAGCAAAGTACAAAATAGAAGACTGAATTGGATTATGGATACACTTACTGAAATGGTAGGTACAGAGAATGGACAGGCACAAAGTTAGGGAAGGTGAAGGCTTCCTCTGGTAGAAAACAGCAACAAGGGGCAGAACTGTGGAAAGGAGGGCTTCTTGGTGAATCTAGCGAAGAACTAAAAGCAGGCTTCAAAATCCTCTAGGCACACTCTTTTCCTTGCTGAGCGACTGCTTGCTGTCCCTCCCCAAGGGACAGAAGGTGGCTTGGTGGGACAAAAGCAGTGTCATCATGTGACTTCAAGACTTCCTCTGCTCCAAATCTTTATTTGGGAACTGATGCTGGGAATTCTTTGAATAAGGAACAAAACGTTTTCCGTCCATAATGGGCTAAATAATAATCAAATGTTAAAATCATGTACTCTCATCACAAACCTAAGAATCCTAGAAAGACAGCAAGTTGTATACTTGAGAGCATACGACCAAATTAATGAGATAGGTTCTGCACGTTCAAGGAACTTACACTTTCAAGATTTCTTCACTTTACATATGGAAAAACAAACTTATCAGGATGGGAATCACCTGATTTTTGCAAGACTAGATTCAGAAATCATAATAAAATAATCTCACTAGTAAAATAATATGCATTGCAGGGTTTTTATCACAGCTATGCAAGTGTTTTCAACTTTTGAAACACCAAAATTATCTCCCCAGCACAGTGAGGAGAAAATGTCACTTGTGGAGCAGCTGGGGGCGGGGCCCCAAGAGGCAGCTCGGCATTTAAACTCTGCGTCGGGAAACTCTTTTGGAAGAGGCTAAAATGCAAAGAGCCCAGTCCTGAGACCTCAACCAGAAACTGCAAACCAGAAGGAAGGAGAGTTCACATCTGTGTATGAACAGAATGAAAAATACTGCAGATAAATTATTTTTTCATAAGCCAGTAAACACTGTTATCAGTACTAACCTCAAATTCAGAAATTAATATGAATATAGGCATAAAACATAGTTTATCCTAGTTAAGTAGCACAAGTAATAAGTAAATGTTTTAATATTGGGGATGGTTAAAAAAGGATTTGGGAGCACACTAATTCTAAGACATTTTGATAAGCACCATCTTTACCATGATTAATACATGCTTCAAAATACAGATCAGATGCTGTCTCAGTTTCAGGCACATACATCCCCATTATGTTGTTCCTGGCCTTCCAACTGATACAATCCATGGTGGTTCTACTACATTTGCCCTGGGGATTTCTTAGATACTCGAAGGCTCTCCTCAAAATACCTCCCTCACCAGCCATTAGAGGCCAGAGAGTGCAGGGCTTGGTTTCAGTAGCTAAAACCTTCAGAAGCCTCCAATAAGATGCAAATACATCCTGGGAAAAGTAACAAGTTAAACCTTATCAGTTAAATCACTCCATTTTTTTTTAAGATTTTATTTATTTATATGTCAGATAGAGAACGATCGGGGTGGGGGAGGAGGAGAGGGAGAAGCAGGCTCCCCGCAGAGAAAGGAGTCCCACGTGGGACTGGATCCCAGGACTCTGGGATCATGACCTGAGCCAAAGGCAGACACTCCATTTCCCCAGAGGGAAATTCGGGAGGTTCTTTTACTCAAGACTCTCCTAAGTCTTAGTACTTTAAAGTGAAGAACCAGCAGATTCAGAGGGAAGTAAAGAAAATCCGCTCGGGAAAGGAAGTGGGAAAAATCCCTAAGGATAGTCTTTACTTAATCATCAGAAATTCTGGTTAGGCTTTAACCACTGAACCCTCATCCCCAGTGACTCGACCAACATCAGACTTACAATACAAATCAAAAACTAGGACGCCCAAAAAAAAACGTGTAAAGAGATTAAATCCACTGGTGCCATGCGGTCTTTGCCATCTCGATCATCGTCCTAAATGACAAAATTGCAAATGTACATTTTTTAAAAGCCGATTCAATGATCTAGTGTGCCCAGTACACATAATGTGTTTTCTTCGAGTACCACTAAACAAACTAGCTTCATTTTATCCTTAAAGCAAACTCCTGAATCCCTCCTCAGGGACCTTGTTTTTAAAAGTGTTCAAACTAAGCCCAGTAAAATTACAAACCAACCAACCAACAAGGGCCAAGTGTCCAACACCGTCCAGCAGCTTTATAAGAAAGGATGACTTTGGACCTCTTTCCCCAGGATGTGGCCCGGGGTCCAGGGGAGGACTTCCCCTGCTCCGTCTACACTGAAGCGGTGCGTAAAGAACACCGAGGCACAAACCGTGTCGGCCGCCAGCAGGAGCCCTTCAGCCTTTGTCCCAAACCCACGGAAATCGCAGCAGCCCCGAGTCCTCGAGCCCCCCGAGACCCGCACACCCGAGCCCTTTCCGCCCGCCCTGCAGCCCACTCACTCCGCAGCGCCCCGATGAGCAGAGAGCCGTCCTTAAGCAGCTCCTTGATGAACTTGCTGGTGCGCTCCAGCTCGATCTCGTGACACTGCAGGCGCTCCCTGAAGTCCGGGCTGTCCAAGTACGAGTCGCTGAACTCCAGAGCGGGCAGCCCCATGGCACAGACGCGGCCCGCGGCCACCGGGGACGCGGCCCGGCCGGCGGGGAGCGCGCGATCGCGGGGAGCCCGCCCAGGCGCTGGGGCGGCGGGCACACGGAAGGCCGGCTCTGGGCTCCCGCGGCGCGCAGACGCCTCCGGGCTCAGTCCTCCCCTCCCGCGGCGAGCAGTGTGCTCACTCCGGCTGCGGGCCGAG
>PITA01019071.1:0-38625 GCA_004023965.1 Spilogale gracilis | reverse complement strand
GGATCACATCTCAATATTTCTCACCTGCCATTTACCAGGGCACTCTGTCGGAGGAAGAAAACCACCCATAATTTTAAAATATATTTTCTTTTATCAAAAGTTGATAATTTTCATGTTTTAATTATTCTTATGGTAAAAATCTTCACTGATAATTTGCAAATCCTTACAAACTGGCATGTATCCTACATCATTATACAAATAACAAATTTGAAAAACCCTTGGGATTATGTTTCACAACAGCCTGGTGATCAGACTTATCATATGATGCTTAAACTATACATAACCAGATAATAATCATCCCAATCTGGTTATGTATAGTTTGTAACTATTAAATCATAACAATTTCTAGCCTTTCTTTTTTTGTACTACATCTGTTTGGTAGCAAAGAGAAATTTCTGTTCAAAGGTATTTAGTTTATAATTATATCCTTGCCCTTATCAGATTAATCTAAATATATTTACATTTCCCATAGGTAGAATAAAGTCAAATTCTCTCATAACTTGGAGATATCTTAGATATAGTATTTAAACATTTTTTTTTCTTTAGAAAGCGGAATCAAGAAACAGAAAACAGATCTATAATGTAGTAGGTGGTTGTCTAACTAACACCTGTGGAGAATCTGAGTGTGGTTTGGAAAGATCCTTTCTACCAGAAATCCCAAAGAACAGGTTACCTTGGCAACAGACAGTCTAAAATAACAGATCATCCACCCTAAAATGCTCTTTAACTTTTACAAAGATTGAGTGGTAGTTGTTTGGGAAATACAAATACTATATAAAAAAACTATTTTATAAGGCTTGAAAACTTTCTCTTTGCTCTTTATCTCATTCATTCCAATCAAGAACGTTCCTGGTTTGTTAAAAATATGTAATTATTTAGAAAAGAAACCAGCAGTGGATCCAGTGCAGCATGTTGATTTCTCCAGAGCAATTTCTCACACGACAATGGATAATTTTTCTGTATTATTGACAGATCTACAAACTTAATATACTTCATACATGAAGTATCAGAGCCTCAAACAGGTTAAGTGTCTTTGCCAGGATTTCCCTGTGAGCAAGAGAAAACACTGGAACAAAATCCTGTAGACTTACAGTTGTAAACTTACACTTTTATCCGTTGACACCCATAATGTAAAGTAAAGTGTTTGAAAAAATTAAATAAAATGCAAAATAGGAAAGATACAAATAAAGTGAAGACATAAAAAGTCACATGGCATTCAAAGTGCTTCATGATCTGGTTGGTGAATTCTGCATTCTTATATATCAGATTCTTTTTCACTTGCACAGAAACATATCCAACTCTCCAGAGAGACAGTGTTCTTTCTCATATCTAATCTTTGGCAAAAGATTTTCCTGCTCCCTGATATATGGTTTTGAAGTCTTTCTAAATTATTCCCATTCTTTAAGATTTCTCTCAGATGTCACTCAATCTGGAAGTTCACCATTCTTTCTCCCAGTTTGTTACCATTGCCCTTGTCCTGTTTTCTTATAGCAGCTTGAGCATATCTTGACTTTACTGCCAAGCAAAATCACTCTTGGAAATCTTATAAAGTTAACTGGGTTCCTCACTAGCTTGTTAACAATTTGACAGCAATATATGTATGTATGTATGTATGTATGTATGTATGTATATATATATATATGAATGTATTGTTTTATTTAATGGATTTCCTAGTCCTACTGAGTCCACTAAGTAGCCTGCTGTTTTATTAGAATGAAAAAGTGAGTGAAATTTTAAAAATAACCTGGAGGACAGTGGGAGAAGGAAAGTAAATGGGAACTAGGGTAATCTAGGGAGGGAAATGAAACAACAGAGACTTTGGACACAGAAACTGAGAAACCTGGAGGGAGGGGGGTGAAGGGATGGGAGACCCTGGTGGTGGGTACTGGGGACACCTAAAGCGTGGAGCACTGGGTGTGGGGAATGGGGAATGAATCTTGGAACATTGGAAAAAAAAAATTTTAGTAACAATAAAAAAAATAACATACATATTGATATGATTTTCTTTAATTGGACACTATCATTGGCTATAAATAACTTGTTAAGTATAAGGAGGGTCTCCTCAGTTGATTGAGCATCCGACTCTTGATTTTGTCTCAGATAGCCACCTCATGGTTGTGAGACTGAGCCCTGAGTTTGGCTCCAGGTCAATGAGATGTGAGCTGGTCCCTCTCCCTCTGCTCCTCCCTCAAGTTGCTCATGCCTACCTTCTCTCTCTCAAATACATACATAAAATCTTTAAAAATAAAAGTGAAGTATAAAGTTACATTTTTTTACTTAAAAAAAATGGTTTACTTTTTTTTCATTTTGCTGAAGGTCCTATATTAACCAAAGATTAGAAATCTCAGTAGGATATAGTATATTAATACATACTTTATGAGCACTTTCAAATTATACATTAATCGTAATTAATTGTATTTGTTTTTCCTTCTTTATCTGTATAGAAAACTTTGGATGCTGAAAATTTGTGTTCCCAGACTTATAAAACAATAAATAAATAAAAAGAGGATATCCAATTAGACTTGAATTTGATAAATATCATTTTTAATACTTTATTTTAATTTTTCAGTGTTCCAAGTTTCACTGTTTATGCACCACACCCAGTGCTCCATGCAATACATGTGCTCAATAGCTAGCACCAGGCTTGCCCAAACCCCACCCCCTCACTTCCAAAGCCCTCAGTTTGTTTCTGAGTCCAAACTCTCTCATGTTCCATCTCCCTCCCTGATTTACACCAATTCACATTTCCTTTCCTTCTCCTACTGTCCTCCATCTTACTCCTTATGCTCAACAATTGAAACCATGTGATATTTTACTTTCTCTGCTTGGGTTATTTCACTCAGCATAATCTCCTCCAATCCCATCCATGTTGCTACAAAAGTTTGGTATTTATCCTTTCTGATTGAGGCAAACTCTTCCATTATATATATGGACCATATGTTTTTTATCTGTTCGTCTGTTGAAGAACACCTTGTTACTTTCCACAGTTTGGTGATTGGCCAGTGCTGCTATAAACATTGGGGTACATATAGCCCTTCTTTCATTATATCTGTATCTTTGGGGTCAGTACCCAGTAGTACAATTTCAGGGTTACATGGTAGTTCTATGTTTAGTTTTTAAAGGAATCTCCACACTTTTTTCCAAAGTGGCTGCACCAACATACATTCCCACCAACAGTTTAAGAGGATTTCCTTTTCTCCACATCCTCTTCAACACTTTTTGTTTCATGTTCTGCTAATTTTGGTCATAATGTCTGGTGTAAGGTGGTATCTCAATGTGGTTTTGATTTGCATTTCCCTGGTGGCTAATGTGATGAGCATTTCTTCATGTGCCTGCTAGCCATTTGTATGTCTTTTATGGAGAATGTCTGTTCATGTCTTCTGCCCGTTTTTTTATATGATCATATATTCAGAGGTGTTGAGTTTGAGAAGTTCTTTATAAATCTTGGATATCACCCTTTGTCTGTAAGTGTCATTTGTGAATATCTTCTCCCATTCCATGAGTTGCCTCTTTGTTTTGTTGACTATTTCCTTTGCTGTGCAGAAGCTTTTTATTTTGAAGTCCCAAAAGTTCATTTTTGCTGTTGTTTCCTTTGCCTTTGGAGACATGTCTTGAAAGAAGTTGCTGTGGGTGATATCAGAGAGGTTACTGCCTATGTTCTCCTCTAGGATCTTGATAGATTCCTGTCTCGTGTTGAGATCTTTCATCCATTTCGAGTTTATCTTTGTGTGTAGCATAAAAGAATGGTTGAGATTCATTCTTCTATATAGAGCCATTCAATTTTCCCAGAACCATTTATTGAAGAGACTGTCTTCTTTTCCACTGGATATTTTTCCTTGCTTTGTTAAATATTATTTGACCATAGAGTTGCAGGTCCATATCTGGAGTCTCAACTTTGTTCTACTAGTTTATGTGTCTGTTTTTGTGCCAGCACCATACTGTCTTGGTGATCACAGCTTTGTAATAAAGCTTGAAATCAGGTAACATGATGCCTCCAGCATTGTTTTTCTTTTTCAACATCTCCTTAGCAATTTGGGGTCTTTTCTGGTTCCATATGAATTTTAGGATTGTTTGTTCCAGCATCTTGAGAAATGTTGGTGGAATTTTGATTGGATGGCATTGAAAGTATAGATTGCTCTAGGCAGTGTAGACATTTTAACAATGTTTATTCTTCTGATCCATGAGCATGGAATGCTTTTTCATCTTTTTGTGTCTTCAATTTCTCTCTTGAGTGTTCTGTAGTTCCTCGAGTACAGATCCGTTACTTCTTTAGTTAGGTTTATTCCAAGGTATCTTACAATTTTTGGTGCTATAGTAAATAGATTTGATTCTATGATTTCCTTTTTGTATTTTTATTATTAGAGCATAAGAACACCACCAATTTCTGTGCATTAATTTTGTATCCTGCCACATTACTGAATTGTTTTATGAATTCTAGTAGTTTGGGGGTTGAGTCTTTGGATTTTCCATATAAAGTATCTTGTCATCTGCAAAGAGAATGAGTTTGACTTCTCCTTTGCCAATTTGAATACATTTCATTTCTTTTTGTTGTGATTGCTGTTGCTAGGGCTTTTAACACTATGTTGAATCATAGTGTTTAGGGTAGGCATCCTTGCTTTGTTCCTGATCTCAATGGGAAGGTTGTCAGTTTTTCACTATTGAGAATGATATTCGCTGTGGGTTTTTCATAGATAGATTTTATGAGGTTGAGGAATGTTCCCTTTATCCCTATACTTTAAAGAATTTTAATCAGAAACAGATATTATATTTTGTCAAATGCTTTTTCTGCATCAATTGATGTGGTTCTTCTCTCTTCTCTTATTGATTTGTTCTATCACATTGATTGCTTTGTGATGTTAAACCACACTTGAATCCCAGGGATAAATCCCGTAAAGGTGAATAACCTTTTTAATTTACTGTTAGATCTTATTAGCTAGGATATTGTTGAGAATATTGGCATCCACATTCATCAGGGATATTAGTTTGAAATTCTCCTTTTTGATGGGGTCTTTGGCTGGGCAATAAAGTAATGCTGGCATCATAGAAGAGTCTGGAAGCTTTCTTTCTGTTTCTATTTTCTGAAACAGTTTCAGGAGAATAGGTATCATTTCTTCTTTGAATGTTTGGTAGAATTCCCCAGGGAATCTGTCAGGTCCTGAGATATTGTTTATTTGGGAGGTTTTTGATCAGTGCTTAAATCTCATTACTAGATATTGGTCTATTCAGATTGTCAATTTCTTTCCTTTTCAGTCTTGGAAATTTATAGGTTACCAGGAATGCATCCATATCTAAGTTGTTTAACTTATTGGCACATAACTGTTCATAATAGTTTCTGGTGGTTATTTCTATTTCCTTGGTGTTAGTCATGATCTCTCCCCTTTCATTCATAATTTTATTAATTTGGGTCCTCTCCCTTTCTTTTGGATTAATTTGACCAATGGTTTATCAATCTTATTAATTCTTTCAAGAACCAGTTTCTGGTTTCATTGATGTGTTCTACTGTATCTCTAGTTTCTAATTCATTGATTTCTGCTCTAATCTTAATTATTTCCCTCTTTGTGTTTGGGGTTGGCTTAATTTGTTGTTCATTTTCCTGTTCTTTAAGGTGAAAGAGAGTGCTGTATTTGGGATTTTTCAATTTTTTTGAGTGAGACTTGTATAGCTATGTATTTCATCCTTATGATTGCTTGAACCATATCCCATGGGTTTTTGATCAATGTATCTTCATTCTCATTGATTTCCATGAAATGTTTAAGTTCTTCTTTGATTTATTGGTTGATCCAAACATTCTTTCAAGTGTTTGAATTCTTTCTGAACTTTTTCTTGTGGTTAAGTTCCTGCTTCAAGGCATTGTAGTCAGAGAATATACAGGGACTAATCACAATATTTTTGAATTGGTTGAGGCCTGATTTGTGACCTTGTATGTGGTCTGTTCTGGAGAATGTTCCATGTGAACTCAAGAAGAATGAGTATTTTGTTATTTTAGGGTGGGATATTCTGAATATATGAGATCCATATGGTTCAAAGTGTCATTCAAAGCTCTTGTTTCTTGTTGATTTTCTGTTTAGATGATCTGTCCATTGCTAAGAGTGGCATGTTAAGATCCCCTACAATTAATGTATTTGTATTAATATGACTCTTTATTTTCCTTAACAGTTGGCTTATGTAGCTGGCTACTCCCATGTTGGGGTCATAAATTTTTACAGTTGTTAGATCTTCTTGGTGTATAGACTGTTTAAAAGTGATGTGTCCTCTGTATTTCTGATTACAGTCTTTAGGTTAAAATTGAATTTGTCTGATATGAGAATCACTACTTCAGCTTTATTTAGAGGCCCATTGGCATAAAAGATGGTTCTTCATTCTCTCACTTTCAGGCTGGATAAATCTTTATATTCAAAATGTGTCTCTTGTAGACAGCATATGGATGGGTCCTGACATTTTATCTAGTCTGAAACCCTGTGCCATTTATGGGACAATTAAGGCCATTCATGTTGAGAATAATTATTGAAAGATACATTTTTATTGACATGTTGTTTGTGAAGTCCTTGTTTCTATAGATTGCCTCTGTTGATTTCTGTTCTGTGTCCACTTTTGGGTTCTTTCCCCTTTTATAGAACCTCCCTTAATATTTCTCATAGTGCTGGCTTGGGAGTCACATAATCTTTTAGATGTCGCCAGTCCTGGAAGCTGTTTACCTCTCCTTCCATTTTGAAAGTCAGCCTTGCTGGGATCTTGGTTGCATATTTTTTCTTAGTTTCCTCAATATGTTTTCCCAGCCCTTTCTGTCATGCCATGTTTCTGTGGACAGGTCTGACATTACTCTGATGGTCCTCCCTCTGTATGAAATGTATCTCTTCCCCTTAGCTGCCCTCAAGACATATTTGTTGAATTTATGATTTGTGAATTTTACAATTATGTACCTGGAGGTTTTGCTAGCCTCATTGATTTGGAGCGTGTCCTCTCTGCCTCTAGGACATGAACATGTTTAATTCCCCAGATTAGGGAAATTTTCATCCAGAATTTGTTCAACTATATCTTCTAGTCTTCTCTCTCCCTCTTTCTACTCCCTCAGGAATCCCAATAATTCTGATATTGGAGCATTTCATGGCATAATTTATTTTCCTAATTCTATTTTTCATGGGATTTTAGCTGTTTGTTCTAAGACTTCTCCTGCTCCTCCTTCTCAATCAGTTTGTCTTCTAGATCACTACTGTGATCTTCTGCTTCACTTACCCTAGCTGTTAGAGTATTTAGATTAGATTGGATGTCCTTGGTAGCATTTTTGACCTTTACCAAGTAGACTTTCTCTTCCACCCTTACAGATTCTATCTTGCCACTAATGGTCTTTTCCAACTTAGCCATTGCTTGGATAATTGCTACCCTGAGTTCCATTTCTGTTGTATGTTTATGTCCATATGCATAGTTCTGTGACAGAGGTTGCAGTCTCTGAGTTTTTCTGTTGGGTGTTCCTCCTCCATGTCATTTTGGTGAGGGGTGGTTGAGGGGATGTATGGCTGAATATATCAATCATGATTCAGATGAGTTGCCCATTGGCAGGTTTCAGAGCAATCAGAAGTTACCACAAAAGGAAAGAATAAAGAAAAAAGAGAAAAAAAAAAAAGCAAGAAAAACCCCATCCATCATGTTCCCCAATGGTAGGATTTACATGGCACAAAAACAAAAAAGAATAATGAAAAAAACCATCAAAAGTAAAAGAAATGGGAAAAAAAGCGAAAAGCAAACCCAGCCCAAATTTCCCCCAAAAATAATTATTATGTAGTATAAAGGTAAAAGCAAATACACAGAAACACTGACAGAAGAATAAGATGGGAAGGTGATTACTACTCCTCACTGTTGGTGACGAAAGTATTTCAGTTCCTCCTGGGTGTATCTTGCTATTTTTGTTAGAGGACTCAACTTTCTAGAGATATAGGGAAATTAAAACTGGTTTATATATAGGGATAGTATTGACTAGGAAAGAGGGATTACCTTGAAGCTTATATCTATATGTATATTTAAAAGAAAGAAAGAAAGAAAGAAAGAAAGAAAGAAAGAAAGAAAGAGAGAAAGAGAGAAAGAAGGAAAGAAGAAAGAAAGAAAGAAAGAAAGAAAGAAAGAAAGAAAGAAAGAAAGAAAGAAAGAAAGAAAGTTCAAGTTGCCTGAGTGGCTCGGTTGGTTAAGTTACTGACTTTAGCTCAGGTTATGGTCCTGGAGTCCCTGGATCAAGTCCTACACAGGGTTCCCTGCTTGGTGGAGATTCTGCTTCTCCCTCTGACCCTCCCCCTCTGGTGCTCTCTCTTTCATTCTCCCCTTCTCAAATAAATAAATAAAATCTTAAAAAATTAAAAAAGTTCAAATTAGTTACTATGGAATGATATATTAAATACCAAGTTGTAATAATAAGTGGGTTAAAAATAAAAGAACAAGAATTCTGAGAGTGAATTTAAAATTTAAAGAAAAACTTAAAAATAAAAATGAAAAGAAGTTAAAAAAATTAATAGCTTTATCTATAAAATATACAGGTTTAGAGGAGTACCAGTAGCTTAATATGTTGTTTTTTCCCCAATGTTGGTATTTTATAGTTTTATGGAGACCATTTGGTGGTTGTCCTATTGTTTCTTTGGCTTGCCTTCTGGGGGAGGAGCCTGCCACCTTGTTTTCCAGTCAATCTTGCTTAAGCTAAGTAACCCTGTCCTATATTAAGGGGCTGGGCTCTTTGGAAATCAGTTTTTAAGACAGTGAAGTGAGGTCTATAGTTACTCTCACCACATCCAAACTCCATGCAAAGTTTTCTTCTTTTTATATTTAAAAGTGTATTCATTAAAATGTCCTTAAAATCTTTCTATTCATTCTGCTTCCCTTGTTCTTTTTTTCATAGATCTTCTGTGGTTCTCTTCCCTGCTTGCTTGAAGGGATTTTGTTCTCTGGAGGTTTTTGTTCTTTTGTGGTTTTATTCAGCTTTACAGAACAAAGTAAGCTGTCCACACCCAGACCTGCATCTTAGATAGAAGCCTTAGTTTCCTCCCCTTTGGATGGTCCAGGACACACAGACTTCCCCTCTGCAAACTTTCCTGCACACTGCCACCTCTCACAGGTAGTGTACACCCCCAGTCACCAGCCACAATGGTTGCCCAAGGCCCCTGCCTGCTCCTTCACTCTCCTGCCATAGAAACTGCGAGTGATAGTTTGAGTGAGGCTGCCAGTGCCAGGACTGCCAATTGGAGCCCACACCCACACTGGGTGCTCTCCGGCCTGGTAGTCCTGCATGTCATGGGGAAGGCTGCAGCAGTGGCTTCTGGCATAGGCAGGAGTACGCCCAACCCAAGCAGTGGTGCAAGCAGCTGAATCCAGGGGTTCAGGGATTCCCCACTGGGCTTACTCAGATGTGGGTGGGCACCATCTAATGTTGTCCCTGGACCACAGTTTTATGTCCCTGCCAGTGGCCGTCATATTCCCCCAGTTGCCTTTTAAGACCCTTTGTTTTTCAATGCTTTTAACCAGACTGCAAGTTGATGCTGGTCCCCAAGAACAGGGCACTTTCTTATTGGAGTATTACTTTCTAATGGGTCACTTCTGGTGGCTCCCTCCCCCTTCTGTTTATCCTCCAAAATCAGTCCAAGTGCTCCCACTCCACTTTAACCTATCCATTGGTGTTCTTCTGCCTCCCCAGAGATCCAGAATTGTGTAGTCTCACATCTTAGACTGATTTCATGAGTGCTCAGAGTGTTCTGGTAGATATTTAGCTCACTTCAGTGGACTGGTTGAAACAAGGTCTCCTACTATTCTGCCATCTTGCCCCCTTCCCTGTCATATGATCTAAATAGTAATTTTTAAAATATTTTTATTTATTTATTTGACAGAGAGAGAGATCATAAATAGGCAGAGAAGCAGGCAGAGAGAGAGGGGGAAGCAAGCTTCCCACCGAGCAGAGAGTCGGATGCAGGCCTAGATCCTAGGACCCTGAGATCATGACCTGAGCCGAAGGCAGAGGCTTTCACCCACTGAGCCACCTAGGTGCCCTAAATAGCAATTTTTATAGAGTTATTTTATGTTTGATTATATAGAATTTGTGTTACAATATGTATTTTTACTTTTTAAAAAAAATTTTAACCTGTTTATTTATATTGTAGCACCAGCTTTATTCATTAGGATAATCTTTGTTTTTTAGATGGGTTATTTATACTATTTATAAATTAATTCAGTTATTGATATGATTAAGTTTAAGCCTATTATCTTATTGTTTTTATATTAGTCCTATCTGTTCTTTATACTCTTTCCCTCTAGTTTTCTTTTTTTTAATCTTCTTTGAATCAATACAGTATGTTTTTTAAATCCATTTTTCCTTGTCTCCTGCCTTATCAGCCATAACTCTTTATTTCATTTTTTAGAGATTTTATTTATTTATTTGACAGAGAGCGAGAGATCACAGTAGGCAGAAAGGCAGGCAGAGAGAGAGGAGGAAGCAGGCTCCCTGCCAAGCAGAGAGCCTGATGCGGGCCTCGATCCCAGGACTCTGAGATCATGACCTGAGCCAAAGGCAGAGGCTTTAACCCACTGAGCCACCCAGGTGCCCCATAACTCTTCATTTTGTTATCTCAGTGATTATTAAGGATTTACCATATAAATTTAACTTGTCACCAGTCTTTACCTTAAATGACATAGCTTTACCTGAATTAAATATCTTTGATATGTATTATACCACTTCACATATAACATTAGTCCTTCAGTGTTTCTTCTGTCTTATGCTACTATTGTCTTATATTTCACTTATGCATATACATATATTAGTATTGTTCTTATTTTTATTTAAACAGATAATTGTATTTTTAAAGATTTAATAAGAAAATATTACATGCATAGTCATTCATACCCATTCCCATATAGTTATCATTTCCAGTGTTTTATATTCCTTAATATGGATCCATAGTTCCATAATAAACATTTGTTTTTCCCATGTTCATTTGTGATGTCTCACAGATAGCTAATTAGTCATGTAACAGAAATACATTATGACTGGATTTATTATTTTAGTTGTAATGGACCAACAGGTAATGGGCAAACAGTTTATCATTTATAATTAGAATGGGACACATGATTTCAGAAGAACTTTGAGCTAACTAAATAAAGTACATTAAGAAGTAGATACATAAGTGGTTAGCAATTAATTTAAAATTATAATAATTTACTTTATATGTAAAAATAAGCCACCTTTTATATTTATAAATGTTAGGATAACATGTTAATTCCATCTAAAATTTTCTAAAAGGATGAAGAGAGAAAAACAAATGGAATTCCAATTGGTTCTACGTACACTAAATATAAAGACAATTATAGAATTTCCATAAGTGATAACTGATGCTGGAAGTAACTCAGTCTTCTCAAAAGCCTTCGTAAAGTTTTCTCTGAATTATAGTCTAGAGTAAATTTAAGATAAATAAACTTTATGGGCACCTGGGTGGCTCAGTTGGTTAAGCAACTGCCTTCAGCTCAGGTCATGATCCCGGAGACCCGGGATCGAGTCCCACATCGGGCTCCCTGCTTGGTGGGGTGCCTGCTTCTCCCTCTCTCACTCCCCCTGCTTGTGTTCCCTCTCTGGCTGTGTTTCTCTCTGTCAAGTAAATAAAATCTAAAAAAAATAAAAAAAAGATAAATAAACTTTAACAATATATTATGATGATCTGATATGTACTTATAAATGTATTTCATTGAATTTTTTTGGGATAAGCATATCTGCTAAATGATGTTCATATTAGTTATTAGGGTTAAGGTTTTGGCTATAAATGTACATATATTAAGATATAAATGAAAGGAGAAAAATTTATACAGACTTCATAAAGTTTTAAAAATAACTTGATTTCTTAATTGTTACATTTTCTTTGATTTAAACCCCGTTATAAAATTAAAATAAAATTCTGATATTATAAATAATTATAAGTTAACTTTCAAACTATAGGTAGGTAAGTTACAATACAGTGTGAATAGTTATCTTAAATGTAACATTGAGTAAGTAACAGGACACAAAAGAATACACAAGGTATGATTCATTTTTGTGTACAGTTCAAAAACAGGCAAAACTGTCCTACGCTATTAGAAGTCAAGACAATGTTTAACCTCAGCTCAGAAGTAAGAAATAGATAAATAGTGAAGGAGAATAGGAGAAGAGATTTGGGGGACCTGGTCATGTTTTGTTTATGGAATTGAATAGTAGAAAAGGGTGTCTAATTTGTGAAAAAGACATCATAATAACATCTGAACTTTTATGAATGTAGGTTACACATGGTGAGAATCAATTTTGTATGTCAGCTTGACTGGATCATGGGATACCCAGATATTTGACTGCACATTATTTTTAGATGTATCTGTGAGGGTGTTTCTGAGTGAAATTAGTACTGGATCAGTGGACTCATGAAGCAATTTATCCTTTGAATATAGGAAGCCATCATTCAATCCAAGTTGAGGGCTTGAATAAAAAAGGCAGAAGAAGGAACAATTCTTCTCTTTTTGCCTGATTGCTTGAGATGCAACATTAGCCTTCCACATTTGGCCCTCCTAGTTGTGAGGCTTTCACATCCAGAGTGAAATCCACATTGTGAGCCTCCCCTGTTCTCAGGACATATGATGTGGTCTGAATTATATCACTGATGTTACTGTCAATCTCCTTATGTGTTCTATGGTCTTCTTCCTCTGGAGAACCCTGATACATCATAATCCATCAATAAACATTTATAATATTCTTAGATTCTTAATCAAACTACTTAAAAACTTTATAGTTTGTAAAAACTATTGTCTTCTCTGACAACAATCTATCTGCCAGTTATCTTAAAATAATAGATACTGTTAAAACTATTTCTGTTATGTTCCTAATTGTCATCGCCATTTAAAAAAAATATTTATTTATATGACAGAGAGAGATCACAAGTAGGCAGAGAGGCAGACAGAGAAAGAGGGGAAAGCAGGCTCCCTGCTAAGCAGAGAGCCTGATGTGAGGACTCAATCCCAGGACCCTGAGATCATGACCTGAGCCCTAATTGTTATCTCCTTATGGCAATTTCAAACCTGCATTCAAAACAAAACATTAAAATTTTTTTTGCAAAGACAAAAACAAAGGCACTATTTTTCCTATACTCCTAAAGAAAATCTATCAATGTCGTACTTAATAATTTCACTAACAAAGCATATGTTAAATCCATCCACTTCCTTCTGTCTCCACTACTAGAATCCCAAATTAAATATCTTCTATCAACCAAACTTTTGAAATAATCTCTTAACTTGTTCTCCTAATTTTAAGTTTTATTTTTCTAAAATCCATTCTTCATACAGCTATAAGAATGCCATTTTTATGATTGTGCCATTCCATTATCTAAAACTCTGGTGGCTTCCCCTTATACCTAGAATAAAATGTAAATTAGGATTAAAACTACATTCTTGGCCCTGCCTACCTCTGCGACAGCATCCTTAAAAAGTGCCAATGTAGTTTCTGCTTTGGCATCTTAGTTCTGACTATATATCCCTGGAAGGCATAAGCCCTAAGACCCAATATTTTATTTTTATACTTAAGATACCCATGAGTTCTTGTTTAATACTTAATTATTCACTATGCCTCTACCACTTCACCCTATTTTAATTCTCTATATGATTTATTCCTTGCTTAGTATTTTTCTCAACCCATCAGAAAGTATTTATAAAGACTTTGTTGTATGACTTTGTCTCATTTACTGTTATAAGAAAAATATCAAAAAAAGATACATGAGACATAATAGGTGTTCAAAGTAAGAAAATGAATAAAAAGAGGTTGTACATATGCTACTATTTAATTAATGTTTATTTAATATTGATTTTTCCTATTTGACATCCACATATATATTATTCATACTAAATTTAATTCTACTTCAATATAAATATTTTATTTTCATGTAAACTTTTAAAAATGTTTATAAATCATGATAATAATATTTCTCTCTATAGTTTTTATTTGCTCCTAAAATATGGAGCAAATTTATCACTTTTAAAGATAAGACTTGTCTAATTACAAAATTAAAAGGAAAAATATAACATTAAAATTTTTTAAAAGTGTCACTGTGATCTTTATTATAGCATCTAGTATTGTCAACTTGATTAAAGGATAATTACCAACTTAGAGAGTTTAAAAAAAATCTAAGGAAGATTTTGATGAGATTTCTTCTAATTAGTTTTCAGATAAAAATCAATCTTCCCAACTGCATGTTTAGCTTTGGTTGGGAGGTGGGAAAGTTCCCCATTTTATCATTATCTATAACTGCATTATAATAAAAATTATATTTAAAAAACCTTTTTCTACCAAAATAGGATTTGCATTAACTTTTGAAGTGTACCAGAAATTACTAAATTAGAATTACTTACTGAAGCCATGTTTGTTCCCTCAGACTGTCAATTAGATGAAAATCAATCAATAAATTTATATGAGTGACAGAATATTTGTTTAATAACCAATATATTTTACCTACATATAAGTACATGTCATGTACTTGTACCCTTAGGAAAACAACATGGCTAGACCTAGAGGGTACATGCTAAGTGAAATAAATCAGACTGATAAAGACAAATACCATATAATTTCACTCATATGTGGAATCTAGAAAAATAAAAAGAAAAATGAATGAATAAACAGACAAAAAGCAGAATCAGATCTCTAAATGCAGAACAAATTGAAGGTTGCCAAAAGGAAAGAGGGAATGGGAAAGGAAAAATTGATGCAAGGGAGTGGGAGATATAGGTTTCCAGTTATAGGATGAATAAGTGATGGGAATAAAAGGCATAGCATAGGGAATATAGTCAGTGCTACTGTAAGAGTGTTGTTTGGTGACAATGGTATTTACATTTGTGGCAAGAGAGCAAAAGGTACAGAAAAGTTGAATCACTATGTTTGTACCTGAAACTAATCAAATACACTATATGTCAACTAGACTCAAATTCAAAACAATTCAAAACTCCAAGAAAATGAAAAAAGAAAAACTTTATAGAATAATTTACCTGAACTATATTATACAATAACATATAAATATAACTTTCTTTTCTAATTGTTGATACCTAGAAAAACCTTTACAA
This sequence comes from Spilogale gracilis, assembly GCA_004023965.1. NCBI lineage: Eukaryota > Metazoa > Chordata > Mammalia > Carnivora > Mephitidae > Spilogale > Spilogale gracilis. The sequence goes on along the minus strand of PITA01019071.1, from coordinate 23,541 downwards.
CTATGAAGTTATACATTTTTACATATATTTAGAGATTTTAAAACATTCAAAAATGTTGATGAATCCATGATATAACCAAAATAGTTTCCAAACTAATAAGATACAACAAAATTTCAATTATAAAAACTTCATATTTTTTCTCTATGATTTTAATTATACTTACAATATTAAATATCCTTCACTCTATGTAAGAAATATTTTGGGGGTGCTTGGATGGCTTAGTCAGTTAAGTGTGCAAGTTTTGATCTCAGCTCAGGTCTTGATCTCAGGGTTTTGAGTTAAACCCCATGTCAGACCTCACACTCCAAAAAAAAAAAAAAAAACAAAACAAAAACCAAAAAAAACAAACAACCCAAAAACTTAAGTCAGTTTAACCTTTTTTTACTTTTGATTTTGTAGAATATTCCCTTATGAATACTAAACATCAGTTAATAATTGGTGTGCTAAGCATATAAAAATCAGCAAGAAAAATTTCCATGTAATCAAGTGCTAATGATGCAATGATGTTAACTAATATTATAATGTTCAGATATTACTCATGTTGTTGTTGAGAATTGTGAGGTTTTCCTAATCCTTTTCTACAACGTAAACTATTTCTTTGTTAATAGAAATCTTTCTATATTTTCATTAGAAATAAAACAAGTATCACAATATTAACCTTAGGTGTAGCCACTTTACTACATATAATCTTATATTAATATTGAATATATTATACCAGCCATACAGTTGTAGTTTTTAACATTTTTTATTCAAGATAAACTTACTCCAATGTAACAAATCCTATTGAAAAGCAACTTCAGGGGTGCCTGGGTGGCTCAGTTGGTTAAGCGACTGCCTTTCGCTCAGGTCATAATCCCGGAGACCCAGGATCGAGCCCCGCATTGGGCTCCCTGCTTGCAGGAGGCCTGCTTCTCCGTCTCTCACTCCCCCTGCTTGTGTTCTCCCTCTGGCTGTGTTTCTCTCAGTCAAGTAAATAAATAAAAACTGAAAAGAAGAAAAAAAGAAAAGAAAAGAAAAGAAAAGAAAAGAAAAGAAAAGAAAAGAAAAGAAAAGAAAAGAAGAGAAAAGAAAAGAAGAAAATCTTCACATTCCCTCATGCCCTCCTGATAGACATTTTCAAACACTCTGAAGCTTTGGAAAAATGATAGGACTTTTAGGAAATTTTAAGATAATTGGTGTGCAACATTCAAATGGTTAATATTTCATTTTTTAGGCTCTATGGAATGGAGATTAAATTCTACTTTAGTAAAACAAATAAAGCAGTGAGCAATTATTGCCCATCTGAGTTTTTGATTGATAGTCACAAGACTGATAGATAAACTTGCCATGGACTACTAATATAGATAATAACTTAAAATAATTATCCATACTAGAGGGAGACTACACATTTCAAAATGATTCTGATATATGCCAAGGATTCCCCACTTACTGAATTTTAAGTTTTCCTTAAAACGGAAATGATTTACAAATCACAGTAAATGACAGGCATGTTCTTCAGAATTTTTCTGTGAAAGGGACTAGACTTGACTCCTTTCTTCTGAGGCTTAATTTATATCCCACTTTTTACCTCCAATAGAATGAACTTTTGGTGTAGTGAAAAGCACCTTGTGGATCTTTAGGGACTTTGTTCATTGTTATATATTTCCTAGAGCTTATTCCCAATGCCTCGTTGAGAGTGAGCAGCTATCAAAGAATTAAAGAATGAATGAATGAATGAACCAATCAATCAATCAATCAATCAATGAGTTCTAATACAAGAAAGTATTATTCTACCATTGTTCAAAATGAATGATCAGTCAAGGTTGTCTGAGAAACAGCCTGTTAATTTGATGAGCAGGTGGGAAGATCTTGCAATAGGTATGTACAAGGAAAGGAGTTTCCCAAATGGCACACATTAGAAAGATTTAGGTAACCTTCTAGACAATCTCATTCAGTGGATCCTTGAATTAGCAATATCCCTAGACATTCTTTCAAATACAAGACTCCCAGGTATCTGCAAGCATTTAATAATTTAATGAAATAAAATTAAGCACATCACCTACTGACTCCTCATGTGATATAATGACAAATACCATTGTATTTCATTTTGACATTTTCAGAACACTGTTTCACTAAATATTTTATCCCTATTAAAAACCCTTATTTGGGTAAAATGGATAAAGGTGTTTAAAAGATGCAAATTTCTAGCTATAAAATAAATAATTCCTGGGGAATGTAAAGTTCAGAATGAAAAAAAAATCTGATTTTTAAGTCTACAGCTGAATGATGACAATACCTTTTAAAGGGCAAAAATAGACAAAATGAAACTCAAAAATAAATCTTCTTCAGCTCATTATATTTTATCTATACCACATTTATATGCAACTATGATTCATTTTCTACTTTTAAATATATTTTTTTTAAGATTGTCTTTATTTGAGAAAGAGCACACTAGAGAGAGAAAGCTTGAAAGAGAGCAGGGACAGGAGCAGAGGAAGAAGCAGGGTCCCTGTTGAGCAGGGAGCCCAATGATGCCAATGCGAGTCATGATCCCATGATTCCAGGATCATGACCTGAGCATAAGACAGATGGCTAACCAACTGAGCCACCTAGACACTCTCATTTTCCACTTTCTATTGTAGCCTCAATATATATGACTTATACATTTAATTCCTACTTTTGATTAATTAGTTGCATGTTAGTTTCAACTTTGACCAGAAGACCAAATGGAGATGTCAACTGCTTACTTGCCATATAAGTCGGTCGAGAAAATTTCACATTTTTCTTAAATTATTTTTTATAATAATTTATTTTATTTTTTCAGTGTTCCAAGATTAATTGTTTATGCCCCACACCCAGTGTTCCATGCAATACATGCCCTCAATAACCACCACCAGGCTCACCCATCTCCCCACCCCCTCCCTTCCAAAACCCTCAGTTCATTTCTCAGAGTCCAAAGTCTCTCATGCTTCATCTCCCTCTCTGATGTACCTGAGTTTACAATTCCTTTCCTTCTCCTACTGTCCTCCATATTTCTCCTTATGGTCCACAAGTAAGTGAAATTGTATGATACTTGACTTTCTATCTCCTTGGCTTATTTCACTCAGCATAATCTCTAATCCCATCCATGTTGCTACAAAAGCTTTCTAAGGGAAGCATAAAATTCTATTGTGTATATGGACCATATCTTCTTTATCCATTCTTCTGTTGAAGGGCACTTTGGCTCTTTCCACAGTTTGGTGATTGTGGCCATTGCTGCCCTGAACATTGGGGTACATATGGCCCTTCTTTTCACTACAACTGTATCTTTCGGGAAACACCCAGTAGTGCAGAAAATTTCACATCTTAATGTCAGTATTTAAAGAAGAATGCTGCCAAACTTAAGATATGGACAATGCTAATAAGGTAACCTGATAGGATAGAAAATGGTGAAGTATGAATTTAAAGCCACATAGAACTCTCAAGGAGATAATAGAGACTCCCAGTAATCAAAATTTAGCTCTCTCATAAAACATGGCACACTTACACATATTTTAGACTCTTTAGGACAAAGAATCTGAGATGATTATGGAATGTAATTTATCTCACAGATGTTTTCTTTTATGGTGCTTTCTGTGCAGGCAAGTTTTCTATTTATCCTATTTTTTTTTAACACTGACTTGTCTGCACAAAAAGCACAATTAAAAAAAACACTGAAAATACTGTCACAAGTACATAAAATTCGTTAATCTCAAGAGATATTTTAGAATTACTTTTTGGATGGGGCGCCTGGATGACTCAGATATTAAGCGTCTGCCTTCTGCTCAGGTTGTGATCTCCGAGTCCAGCATCAGGCTCCCTGCTAGGCAGGAAGCCTGCTTCTCCTCTCTGACTCCCCTGCTTGTGTTCCCTTTCTAGCTGTATTTCTCTCTGTCAAATAAAAAAAATAAAAATCTTTAAATACATTATTTTTTGGAGAAACTTGACAAGTTCATTTATCAAGTAGCTTGCTTAAACTCCTTAGTGATGCTTTTCTCACCTTGAATTGACTCACTCCTGACTGCTTCTCTATATAATTCCTTCAGACCTCCTCTAGTCTACTTAAAATACATACTCACTCCCTCCTCCTTTCAATTATTTGATGACTATACTGTCTATCATGAAGACTGATTTCATCTGACAGATATTTTTTCTAATTTTCATCCTTTTAAAATGTTCTGAATTCTCACCAATATTTTTTAATTATTTTATTTTTATTACATTTACTTATTTTCTATTTTCTTCCACATTTACAGTGGAAATCTCTTCCTAGTTGCACACTATTCCTATATCTTCCTTAATCCTGTTTCATCTTTCATGCATCAATTTACAATTCATCTTTTTTTGACTTACCAAAATTATTAATTCAAAGATATAATTGTTGTAAATACTTTCATATAAATTATATTATATTCTCTTTCTGGTCTTTCTAATTATTTCATAAAATTTTATAGATTTCTGTTTCAACTGTCATTTTCTCAAAAACCTATATTGAAAATGATCCATAATCTTTTTTTAATTTAAATTGAATTAGCCAGCATATAGTACATCACTAACTTCAGATGCAGAGTTGTTATTTATTCAGTTGCATATAACACCCAGTGTTCCTCACATCATGTGCCCTCCTTAGTACCCATCACCCAGTTACCCCATCACTTCAGCAACCTGCAGTTTGTTTCCTATAGTTAAGAGTCTCTCATGGTTTCTTCCCATGTATTTCCCCCCATCTTTCCCTATGATCCCCTACAGTGTTTATTATATTCCACATATGAGTGAAACCATATAAGAATTGTCTTTTGCTAATTGACTTATTCTGCTCAATATAATATCCTCCAGTTCCATTGATGTCAAAGTAAATGGTAAGCATTCATTCTTTTCGATGGTTGAGTAATATTCCATTGTATACCTATATTGTATACATATATACAACACTTCTTTATCCATTCATCTGCTGATGGATGTCTCAGCTCTTTCCACAGTTTGGCTACTATGGACATTGGTGTTATAAACATTGAGGTGCAGGTGACCCTTTGGATCACTACATTTGTATCATTGGGGTAAATACCTAGTGGTGCAATTGCGGGGTTGTCAGGTAGTTATATTTTTAACTTCTTGAGGAACATCCATACTTCCTTTAATCACTCAACCAGTAAATTCATTTCTCACTGAGCACTCTGTCCAATCTTATCTCAACTCTGAATGACACTTTTGTAAACTCACTTTTTGATTGATTTTTAGGTCACTACCCTTCACCTCTTCTGCAATCTCAGTCAATGATTTTCAATCTTTATTTCTCCAATATAGTCTTGACAATATGATTATTTTCCTAATAAATGTAACAGTTTAACATTAGGTAATGATGTGGAAGCCAAAGAGATTTGACCATGATGAACTACACCAATATTTTAGAAATGCCTTCCTGTTTCCAGAGATCAGCTCCATTGACTGCTCTGGTAGTACTGTACAATAGTTTATCTGATCAATTACTAGTTACTTAAACATTAGAATCAGGTAGAGCGAGGTGCAAATTTCTGTTTCTTCATGTATTATCTGGACAAAACTTTTTATTCCTTTGAGAGATATTAACTCATAAAGCTGTTGTGAGGTGTATGCCAAATAATGCTGACAATGTGAATGGATTAGTGACTTTCATAAATTCATCTCTCAATTCATCCATTTTTCATTGAGTCTCTAATTGCATTTGCATAATCTGCTTGCATAATAACTCTCTACCTTTAACAACAACATGTATCCTGAAAGCCTTCCTTGGAAACTCTACTGTATCACCTTCACTTTATGCCCAAGATAGTTTACCGCATAATTAGCTGATGCCTTTTCTTGTTATATTTTCAAATTCCTTCTCTAGCTGATTAGAAATCTGTGGAAGTATGGTTACTTTGTTTTTATGCATTTTAACTTAACTAATCAAAACATCGGTGGTAATTATATTGATTGAAAATTGAACCTCACAGTACATCTAAACACAGCTTCAAAGAGTTTTTAACTCAAAACAAAGCAAAAATGAATGAATTTGGAAAGTATCACAATAATCTTAAATACACTACTTAATATCTACTTATATTCTAACCCAAGGGATTATGGAAGACAATCAGAAATATTTGACATGATCTTATAAGTCAAAAGATGGATAAACTTCAGTTTTCAATTTCAAGGATCTGTATCAAGACTTTAAGTCAGACATAAGACAGAATGAGAGAATGAATTCTGTTTGAATGATTAGAGAAAGCTTCCTGAGAAGGAACTCAATTAATTGAGTTGTATCTTTATAAATACACAATATGTTTTTCTGCTGACTCATTTGCCAAGACTGTAAAAACAATTTATGGTAAAGAGTAAACAAGAGCAACAAATTTTGCTTTCAAGAATAAAAAGCTTTTCTCTAAGTGTAGCATGTAATGTAGTTTTTATATTTCCTAATTTATAAATAGTAATTTGCAGTATCTGTATGTTGATCAAGTAATTTCTATTTTATCCCTGCATACAGTTTTTTTTATTTTTAATCTACAAAAAGAGTGAGTTGGAATAAGTCACTATATAATTTATGGCTCTGAATGAACACAAGAATTTTAACATTTTAATTTAACTTAATGTTGGGAGCCAAGAGGGGAAGGAGTAAGAATATGAATACAGAAGTCATGAACAGACTTTGTAATTCAGTACAAAGATTGAGCTCTAGACTTAGAATGTTTGTCTGAAAGGATATATACAACATTGCTAATGCTATCTTGGTTGCTTAGTGTCAGTTTCCAAATTAGAAAACTTCCCACCAAAGGACTCATTATCTCATCAAATGCTATGCATTTAGTAAAAGAAAAAAAGAGAGAACCTAAAATTCTATTTTTTTAATAGATGAATGTATTTTTTAACTGTTTTTTTTTTTTTTAAGATTTTATTCATTTATTTGACAGAAACACAGCTCGAGAGGGAACACAAGCAGGGGGAGTGAGAGAGGGAGAAGCAGGTTTCCCACTGATCAGGGAGCTCGATGTGGGGCTCGATCCCGGGACTCCAGGATCGTGACCTGAGCCAAAGGCAGATGCTTAACAACCAAGCCACTCAGATGCCCCTTAAAATTCTATTTTATCCGTGCTGTTTTAACATCATGCAACACAAAACAATGCTCTCAACCCAGTAAGCTGAGAGGTACAATTTATTTTGACTTTGATAGAAAGCAGTCGAAAGGTGCAGTGTTTTGAAATCTATAGGGAGAAACTCTTACAAGAAGTTTTTTGTCTCTTTACATTCTTCCTTAAACCTAATGAATAACTTTACAGCACCATCAATGTTTGATTATTGTAGGTCAATCAAACCATATAATTTCTCATGAAGTGACTGTCTTAAAATGATGAGTTATCTATCCAAAACTGGTCAATGAAATGTGAGGAAAGTCTGCCACTGTGAAATTTGGGGAAAATTTCCCTGCTCTTAAAAAGGTCTGGTCTTTTTTTGGTTTTTGAATTTTGTGTATAAAGATATACAGATGTTCCCTAAGCAACATGGGTCTACAGGTTGGGTCATATATATAGAAAACCTGTAAGCAACATGTCTAGACTCTAGTCTACTTATATGCAGTTTGTTGTTGTGTTTTGTTTATTTTATTTTTAAGTGTTGACAGCAAAAGCCACAAGCATTTATTTACAACTCCCCCATCCCGCCCCCCCCCACACACCCAGTCTCCACAGGACCAACTGGAAGGCAACTGGCACAAAGGTCACAACTGCTGCCCTCTGAGTACCCAGGGAGGCCCACTGAAGTTATCAGCAGCCCTGGGACTGCACAGGGCTGCAGACCACCCCTTTTACAGACAAAGAGAGAGCCAAAACTCTCTCTCTTACTCATGTTTCACAGCATGACAAAAATCATGAATTAGAATAAGGGAGGTGGGGCGCCTGGGTGGCTCAGAGGGTTAAGCCTCTGCCTTTGACTTAGGTCATGATCTCAGAGTCCTGGGATCGAGTCCCACATCTGGCTCTTTGTTCAGTGGGGACCCTGCTTCCCCCTCTTTCTCTGTCTGCCTCTCTGCCTATTTGTGATCTCTCTCTGTCAAATAAATAAATAAAATCTAAAAATAGAATAAGAGAGGAAAATAGAACCCAGATGCCAGGAATAAAAGATTCTACTACATCTTTTGTGTATTACTATTCTCATTTTGCTTTCATTTATATCCTACTTTTTGATTTTCCTCTGATCTCCTTGGCAGATACTGCTCTCATGTTGATGCTTCCTTCCATATGTTACATCTGAGTGTTGGAATCTGCATCTTCTACTCCTTCCCTTTCTCCCCTTTGTAATTAATATATTCTCATGACTTTAAATGCTATGCAAATACTGAATATTCACATAACCATAATGTACACTTTACAGCTATCTCAAATTTGGCACTCTCAAATTACACTCTTAATCCATCCTCCAAATTGATCCTAAACAGGGACTGTGTGGGGACACACAGTCCTGAGGCAGTATTCTCCACGGTGTGCCTATGTGACTGGAAGGTGAAGGTGAGGAGCTGGTAGCACACCTTCAGGTGAATTGGCCAGTGGTTCTATTCCTCCAGGCTGCTGTCAGTGCTGATGGATCTGCCCCTGGACTGTGGATCACTGCCACCAAGCACCAGGCCCACCACGGCAGGTACTCCTGGCCTGGCCCTCCTCACCTATATGTGCATTTTTTTCAATAAATATACACGAAGTATTGTAAACATATTTCACTTTTTTTATTTTTATATTTTTTCTCTAACTTGTTTATTGCAGGGACACAGTGTATAGTACATATAACATAGGAAATATGTTAATCAACTATTTATGTTATTGGTAAGGTCTGGTCAACAGTAGGCTATTAGTAGGTAAGTTTGGGGGGAATTAAAAGTTACATGGATTTTCAGCTCTGCAGGGGTCAATGCCTTCCCCCCATGTTGTTCAACTGTATTTCTTTCTTCTGCAGACATATTGAAACCTTGAGGAAAACAAAATAACATGGTGGAGGTGGCAGAAAAGAAATATGGAATATATCTTGGTCTTTGATAGTAGCACTGAGCCACTAAACTAACCAAATCTGGAGATGTATTATCTCAGAACCTGCCTTAAAGTGAGAAGATAAATGTTTCTGAGAATGCCACTCAGAGGGGTCTTCTGCTGTAACAAAATAATTTCAACAGGATCCTGGCTAATGAAGCCTATAACAGAAAGTAAATTCCATCATAGTGGAACAGTATGATGATCATAGAATTAAAAAAAAAAAAAGACAAGTGGAACATGAGTAGAAACTAGAGTAACTACCTAAGAAAGAAATACTAAACAATTTCATAAAGATGTTCTCAATGAAAAATAATGCATTTTTTTCTACCATGATTTTTTATTAATGATATAAATTCCAGAAAGGGAATATTTGATCACCTTAATTTCTGCTATGTGTTTATTTTTTGGTTACAGGAACAAAAATCATCTGATCAACAGTGCCACAAGAATATCTAATAAAAAAGAGATTTATTTTAAAGAGAATATTATTAAAGATGGTGGGATAATGTACAACAAAATTTAATGATTTTTTTAAAGATTTTACTTATTTATTTGACAGAGAGATCACAAGTAGGCAGAGAGGCAGGCAGAGAAAGAGGGGAAAGCAGGCTCCCTGCCAAACAGAGAGCCCAATGCTGGCCTTGATCCCAGGACTCTGAGATCATGATCTGAGCTGAAGGCAGAGGCTTAACCCACTAAGCCAACAAGGTGCCCAAAATTTAATGATTTTTTAATGGAAAGTTCTTTCACTGTGTGAGAAATTGCTAAGTGAGAACTGTACTTATGAATCACCAGTGCTAGTCTGTATCCTCATGGAGCTTACAGTCAGGAAAATAGACAATACATTGCATTAAGTGTAACAAATGCATGAATATGGTACAAAGGCAGACCATAATGATGGTCCTTGAATGGACACAATTTAAAAGGACCTTTCTTGGGGCACCCTGGTGGCTCAGTCTATTAAGCATCCAACTCTTGATCTTAGTTCAGCTCTTAAACTCAGGGTCATGGGTTCAAGTTCTGTATTGGGCTCCATGTGAAAGCTTTCACAAGATTTATTCATCAGGATGGCATACTCCAATTAGTTTTTCAGACTATCTGTAGATGGCATGTAGAAAACAGTATGAGGGGGCTAGGAGTGAAATCAAGGAGATATGTAAAGATGATATTTGATGTTCTAACTGGAAGAGTGTAATGCCAATTTTGGAGGTCTAGGCAGGATCAGTTTGGAGGCTAGATTAAGAGTAGAGTTTGAGAATGCCAAATTTGAGTTAGCTGTAAATTGTGCATTATGGTTATGTGAATATTCAGTATTTACATAGCATTTAAAGTCATGGAAATATACTAATCACTAAGGGAAGAAAGGAAAAATGTAGAAGGCACAGGAGAATTTCCAACACTCAGATGTAGCATATGGAAGAAAGCATCAACATGAGAGCAGTATCTGCCAAAGAGTTCAGACGAAAATCAAAAAGTATGATATAAATGAAAGCAAAGTGAGAGTAGTAGTACACAAAAGATGTAGTAGAATCTCTTAGTCCTGGCCCTTGGTTCAATATTCCTCCCTTATCTTGAGTCATGGCTTTTGTCATGCTGTGAAACATGGATAAAGGAGAGAAATTTTGCTCCCTTTTTTGTCTTCTAAATAGCATGAAAATTTATATTGTGTCCCATGGCTGTAGGACCTGACTTTGCAATTCTCCTTTGGAAACCAACACTGTTTTTGGTAAATGTCTGTGCTCTAATAATCTAGTCCAAAATGCTGGACTGTCTTTCAGTGCAATATTCAGTAACTACAAACTGAAATTAAATATCAGGCATTTATTAAGTACTGAACTGAGTTGTGTGTAATTATACTGATAGAAAAGAAGGAGAGAAGATAAGCTTCAAATTCAACTAAACTGGTATCAGGGATACCACCCAGGTGGGGAGGGGCAGAAGAAGAGAGAGAAAATATCTCCCCCGCCAAGGAACATATATAAGTTTGCTTTATTTCAAAACGGTAGCTTCCTTCAGTTGTAACAGTGGCCCAAATTCAGTATTAATACAAGTATAAATATCTTAGGAGGTCAAAATATGTAATTCTGTCAAATTTTCTGAATTTCTTTTAAAGGTAGAATTTTTAATTCAGATAAAACATTTAGAAACAATGTAAATCAACAATATGGGTCAATAGGCCACAGTTCAAATTTAAGAAGAATAATGCTTACTAATACTGAGAAAATTACATAATTTTCAATGACTTAAAAGTAAATGTCTACTCTTCCTATCTCCACTTATTTTTAGTATATTTAAATAAATCCAATTATTTAATCATGCATGATAGGAGATTCTGGAGTTAACTATTGCTGAGTTTAACAGAAATACAGAAAACCAGAAAGATTTATCAAGTATTCACAAGCTATCACTTATAGCAATTCCTCAGAATTCCTCAATTCCCAAGGCTCTTCTCTACTCTCTAAGAGCACCTAAGGTTTGCTACATAATGTAATTCAACAGAACAGCACTCTGACCAATAATAAACAAACTTGTAGGAAATTCTTTCATCTATTCAATGTTGCATTATAAAACTGTTATATTTGGCCAATATTAAAAAAAATTTAAACTCCATTACACTGTCATTTCCATTAAGTATTATCATAGCAAGAAGTCATCGTTGTGATGCTATCTATCAGCCTAGAGAAAAAGAAGAAGATCATACATTCTGGTTTTCACTTGCAGGTTTAATTCAATAATTTGATTTTTCACTCTTTGAAAGCCATATTTTCTTTCTCATCACTGGATAGCAGTGAACTAAAAGCAGCTTTCATGGTCTTTGACTTCCCTTTAAACAAAAGCATTATGGAATTTTCAGCAGTGAATATTAATAGGTTTTTACTTGAACTCTAATTCCAGGGAAATGTGAGAGAGAATCTAAGGTAAAAGTCGATTCAAGGCAAAAAGTTTCCAATCCTAAATATCGCACTCCAACGACCTATGTTATACCTTCAGTTCAATCACTGAGGCGTAAATGATCACTGACAACTAATGATGGTAATAGGATCCTCGCTGACATCATTATTAAAGTTTACATTCTATTTTATACCCTAATATATGCATATAAAACAGTCATACAGATAAATTAGGATTAAGAATTAAAAACTCACAACCATAAATGTCCCTTCTTCTGAAATCTGTTATTGTTTTCAAGGCTAGAGAGCTAAACATCCTGGCGATATGTTAACACAGGTGTTACAGAAAACTTCATAACTAGCCTTCTAAACAAACAAACCTAGAATGTTTTTATTATTACTGAATCTAATTAGATTTAAAGGAGACCACTGAATACTAAATTCAGGTATTTACTAAATAGTGTTGATTTCTACTACCCAAGCAGCTCTAACAAACCAATAGCTGGAACAGGGATAGTTTTTCTCAGTTCACTCTTTATTAGCAAGTTGAAACATTTCAGTTAAAGCCTCCATTTTTCCTATGGACTCTAACACTTGAGGTCCAAACAAGGCTATTTCTGAAGTGGCCTCGGTTGGAGACTTTGGAACTCCTTTGTCAATTTCACCTTGACTATACCTTCAACATAGATAAGAAAATGCCTTTTTCAGAGACTCTACTAGGAGGATATCTGGGTCAGTATCTTCCACCAGTTTAGGCTTTATATTCTGTTCTGACCTATCTTTAAGGCTCTCCGGCATATTCAGGTGTCTTTGGTCTGATCTTAACCAGAGTCTTTCCAGCATAGGCTCTTTTCACACCTCTTCCCTCTTTCCTCAGGTCAGCAGCAGATACTCTTTGGTGGAGGACTGATGCAGGAAGGGGAAGGGGAGGTAGGGATGGGGAAAGTGGTGGGACCAAGGGTGGTGCTGCAGTAACAGATATGAAAGAATGCAAATCAACTGCCATGAGATTTTACTGTTCTGGCAGGGTCACAGTTTGGGCAATCTGAGCTCTGAGAGCAGCAAGTTCATTTTCTAGGGCACAGATCTTCTGCAATGCTACTTTATTTGCTAGGGCTATCATCAGATGAGGCTCTTCTAGAGACAAGTTTGGTAAGAAAATCGCATGCTTGGAGGCTTCTCAAAGAAAGGAAAGTCATCCTGAAGGGGTTGCCTTGATTTGACCTCGATCCGCCATCTTGGTAAACACTCTCCTTCTTCTTTGGCTACCTGTCCAACATCAGCAAAAGATAACCACTACATCCTTTCCTGAGTGACTGGGGCTCCATTCTGTTGTAGGGCTGGTAAGCTGAAACTGAACTCTTGGATATTGGATCAGAGATAAATTGGTACTAATTTTACTTAGGATACTTCAAGATGAAACATAAGGCCTCCCAGACCAAAATACCAGTACCGATCGCATGCTTACTCTAACCTATTGAAAAACCATTCTAATTAGGTGCTTAATTCAGCCAAGCGTTTAGATGAGAAGTCTCTCCAAATTTGCATTTCAAGTATTTCAGGCACATATACCAGCAAAGGCTAATAAGCACACTCACTCCATGGCAGCTGGGCACCTTCTTCCACAAAGAGAGACTCTCTCCAGGTCCAGCACCACCCCAACTTGGGGCTCAATCTCAGGACCCTGAGACTGTGACCTGAGCCAAAATCAAGAATCAGGTGCTTAACAGGCTGAGCTACCCAGGTACCCCAGAAATAGTGTAATTTAAATAAGAACATTAACACATTAACACAGTTCAACACTCACTTGAGCACTATGTGCTTCATCATGCAAACATATTTCTCTTTCCAGTCTGAATTCATAAACATCTTGATACATTTCTAAAGACAACTCTTCCTTCTTTCCTCCTTTATCCCTATGAAGGTGTTAAAATTCTGTCAGTTTAATATGAAACTGTATAAAAGCTGCCAAAGGGAGATTGTGGTGTGATATTTTTCCGTTATTCCCATTTAAATTATTATATTTGGATAACTATGCCCCACTCATAATAGGATTTGTGACAATGTAGCCACTTTACCTTAATAATCAAATGAGCTTTAAAACCACTTAATAATGACAAAATACTTAAGTTTAAAATCAACCAAAATGGGGCACCTGGGTGTGTCTGCCTGTGGCTCACTTCATAATCCCAGGTTCTCCAGATCTAACCCCACCTGCTCAGCAGGGAGTCTGCTTCTCCCTCTCTCTCTATCCCTCCCCTCTGCCCATGCATGCTCTCTCTCTCTCTTTCTCTCACTAAATAAATCAAATCATTTAAAAAATTGATCAAAATAATTGGGTCAAATTAATATTATTTTAGAAATCAGAGCAAAAGTGAGTTTCTATAGTTTCTGCAGTTAAGGAATACAACATACACACACACACACACACACACACACACACACACACACACACACACACAGTGTGCCCTGAAAACTTTCCAACATTTTATATTTAACTCCCATGTTCCTCTGTTTCAAACGTACTGTGCAATCATTCTGGCTTTTGTCATTTAGTTTTAAATGGGTTGAATCTCACAGCTTGCTTCATCACAATGCCCAATTAACAGTTCTGAAAGAAATGTAAGTCCATGAAAACATGAATAGGCATTCTTAAAAGAGAATAATGTGGCTTGCTTTCTAAAGAATCTCATCAAAATACTTGTTTTGAACTAGTATGTTTTGGGTAGTAAAGTGATGTTTCCCTTCCATAGTCAATTCTTTCTGTCTTTTTCTTGGGGATGACTTTCACTGTGCTGTCTTAGAGAGGGACCATTCAATCCCTGCATCTTAAAATGAAGGAAACCTCAATACATACAAGTAGGACAGAATTTATTAACAATTATAAAACACCATGTCCCCCAGAGATGATTAAAGACATGATTAAGTTCTGAAAGTAAAATTTAGGGTTTTTTTTCCTTAAAATTTAAAATCCCTCACATCTTTTCAGTGTAATTTTGACTCATTATGGTGAAGTAGCCAAAGAGACTGTATAACATGAATGAGACCTCAGCTCAGTCACTGACTACCTATGTGAATAGAATCCAGTCACTTAGAATCCCAAGGTCTCAATTGTATATTGGGGAAGTAAAAGAGTTTGAACTTAATAATTGTTAAGCATACTTCATATATTGTTTTCTCAGCATTAACAATTTCCAGTAACATATTCTCATCAGTTCATTTTGTCTCAAGTACATCCTACTGAGGCAACACAGAATACTGTGTCACAAAGTTACTTGGCTAAATATTCTGTATAGGCTCAAGTATCAGTTTGAAAGCTATGTATACCGCTATCAGGTTTGTGTTCAATTATGGTCCTTGCTTCTTAATTTGCAAATGATTTTTTATTTAAATTTGATTATATAAAATATTTACTTTTGTCTTTTACTAGGTTGAAGTACAGTGTCATTATCTGATAGTGTTTGGGTGGTGAGTTACTTCCATTTTTTATCCTGCATAAGATTCCTTAATTTCTATCACATGCTTCCTTCTTTTCCTCTGGTACAGTATCCACAAACAATGCCTTCTACTTCTAGCTGAATTTCTTTTTGCTCAGAAGCTGAATCCTCCCATTACTGCTATGTCTTTCCCCTCACATGTTCAAGTCTGTTTCTTTAAAACATGAAGTGCACCAATTCATTGGATTACAAACTTGTTTTCAACACTTCCCACTCTTGATCACGTGCTCTGTTCCTGGGGAGATTTCTGTGTCAGATTACCAGGTAGCCCTCTCTGCATTTGTTTCTTTGTTTCTATGTATCCATTTACTCATTGAACATATTTGCTGCCAAACATGCTTCTAGGAATTAGGAATCTAGCAGTGAATAAAATAGATAGCAATGTCTTACCTTAAGTAGGTTACATTACAGTTCATGTTTATTCAGGTATAAATGTATAGAAAAAGTGTAACTAATAGACCTAATATAGCATTTCTCCCATAAAAAGTAGTGGTCAAGAGGTTTTCGATTTGTTTATTTTACTTGAATTCTTTTATGAGCATTATATTTTCTTTCCTATGCTCTGCGTTGAGCTCCCAGCTCAGCGGGGACCCAGCTTCTCTCACACCCTCTACTGTTCCTCCCGCTTGTGCTGTCTGGCTCTCTCTGTGAAATAAATGAATAAAATCTCAAAAAATTATATATTTTCTGTCCTATGTAATTGAAAAGAACAGAAAACAGATTATTAAAATTTGGCAAAAACATGGTTCAGGACAATAAATGTAACATTTTTATTATGACGCTATTATTCTAAGGCATAGCTCTCACTCAGACATAGATATGATATAGAACACATATCTACGTGTTCTCATAAATCACTGTATTCTTTATATTTCCATTCTAGATATTGTAATACTAAATTTGTAATAATCTTTCATCTTGGTAATCTCAAATACTTCTCAGAAGTAAAATTTTATTTTCTTCTTAAGGAATTGTTAATTACCTTTCAAGATTCTTCTAGTAGTACTGCTAAATTCATTTTACAGTTAAGAGATATAAACAGTAGTTATTTAAAAAATTTACCCAGACACTCATAGGATTGAATATGATACATATAACTGGGGAGATACAAATGGAACAGCTATAACTGTATTATGGAGTCTATGCAAATATCAGAATTTATTCAGAATCACCAAGTAGTAAAACTACCTGGGGTAAGTGACTTTGCTCTGCTCTACTCTTGGAGGCAATGCTGTCTAAAAATGGTGGACCAGTGTATACTCATTCATCTTTCCACAGAGACAGAAGAGTGTCTAATCTTTATTGTATATAATTTACAGAGATACTAGAATAATTTCCCTAAATACTCTTTGCTTATATCACCATCATAGTGACAAAACCTTTTCTTTCCATAATCTTCACAGTCTTCTCTCATCCTAACTCCCATTCTTATTTCTTATCCACTCCTGTGAAAACTGTCCCTTTAATCAGACACTGATACTCATTTACACTCCCTTGGACCTAACCATAGTGCATCAATACTCTCCCTCATCACCACGGGGATCCCACCATTTCTTTCTTAATTCCTACACTTTCTTCAGTTTCTTGCTCAAGTCTCTTTTCCTTTTTTTTCTTTTTTTTTTCTTTTTAGATTTAATTAATTTATTTGACTGACAGAAATACAGTGAGAAAGGGAACACAAGCAGGGGGAGTGAGAGAGGAAGTGGGTCTTCCTACTGAGCAGGGGACCTGATGCGGGGCTCCTGGTGCAGGGCTCGATCCCGGGACTCTGGTATCATGACTTGAGCCAACAGCAGATGCTTAAGGACTGAGCCACCCAGGTGCCCCTCAAATTCCTGTTTCTTTAGTGACATGTTCTTTTTTTTTTTTAATTGAGGTATAATTGACATACGACACTGTGTACGTTTAGTTTAATCAAGTTATGATTGGTACCATAATTTTAGTTAATACCAAAGTCACATAATTACCATTACTTTTTTGTGGTGACAATATTTACAATCTAGTGTCTTAGCAGTTTTGAAGTTTGTACTACAGTGTTGTTTACTGCAACCATTACACTGTGCATCAGACCTCTAGGACTCCTTTATCTTCTAATTGCAAGTTTTTGCCCTTTAGCTGTGTTTTCTGAAAAATGGGGCACTGTATTTTTTTTTTTTAAGATTTTATTTATTTACTTGACAGAGAGACACACAGCAAGTGGGGAACACAAGCAGGGGGAGTGGGAGAGGGAGAGGCAGGCTTTCCACTGAGCAGGAAGCCTGATGAGGCACTGGATTCCAGGACCCTGGGATCATGACTTAAGCCAAAGGCAGACACATAACAACTAAGCCACCCAGGTGCCCTAAAAATGGGACAATGTCTTAAAAAAAAAAAAAAAAAAAAACTTTGTTGTGCTTTTTCTCCACTGCTTGGCACTTCATAATAGATGAAAAGAAGTGTATTTGAATTAAGCTATAGATTTTACAACTCTAACCATCAGGTTAAATCAAAGCTTGAGGGTCGCCTGGGTGGCTCAGTTGGTTAAGTGACTGCCTTCAGCTCAGGTCATGATCCCGGAGACCCGGAATCAAGCCCCACATCAGGCTCCCTGCTCTGCGGGAAGCCTGCTTCTCCCTCTCTCACTCCCCCTGCTTGTGCCCCCTCTCTTGCTGTGTTTCTCTCTGTCAAATAAATAAAATCTTAAAAAAAAAAATCTGAGCTTGAGTGAAGTCCTAGAGATAACAAAAGAAGAATCAGACATCATATCTTTCAGGATATATGTAGTCAGTGAGATGCCCTTTTTTGACTTGAAGTAAATGCATTTTAGCAAAGTCACTGGTCAATAAGAAGGATCAGTCTGCCCCTAAATTCATTTTTCATTAAGGGGATTGTGCTCATCATTTCCTAAGAGTTATGCTTATCATTCCATAAAAGAAAATTAATAAATATCAATGAATAAAAAATCTTCATTATAGTAAGTAAAACTACAAACCAAATGGTTTTTATGCTTCAGTATTTTCTGAGTTGATGCTCATTTGTACTGTCCTTGGAAATATTTTTTTGCTGATATCAAAATGGTACTTATTTTTAATCTATCACAAAGAAAGCATAAATTATAAGCTCCTATAATCTATTAAGAATTAGCTGTTTAAGAAACCCTTTCTCAACATCGGGTCTGACCATGTCTGTCATAAGGATTCATCATGGAATTTTTCATTTTTATTTTCCTTTGATAAATATCAGATAATTATAAAATGCATTTTCTATTATCCAAAAAAAGAGTAATTTTATTTATTGCTTTGGATTGTTATTTGAGATGCCATTTGGGGACATGATCTCATCACATTGCCTGATGTTACTGAATAAGTTAACAGTGTGATATCTGTTTCTAAGGAAACTCTGGCTCCCTGCTGAATGATGTATCTCTGTGTTTATTTTAGAAAGCTTACATGAGGTCTTTTGCATTATCTGGGAACTGTTCACTTCATATTTATGTAATTTATTCTAAAAGGGTGCTTTTTTTTCTTGTCATTTGCTAGTTTTAAATTCTTTTTTTTAAGATTTATTTATTTATTTGAGAGAGAGTGTGCAAGTGCATGCACAAGCTGGGGGAGTGACAGAGAGAGGGAGAGAGAAAAACCCAAGCAGACTCCCCACTGAGCTCAGAGCCAGATATGGACCTCAATCCTACAACTCCAACATCACAACCTGAGCCAAAACCAAGAGTTGTGCCCCTTGCTTGTTTTAAATTCTTGATATGTGGATTAAACTGATTTTTTTTTTGATGCTCAAAATTTAAAAAATACCTGAAGTATTAAAATTTCCAGAGTTAATTAAAACAAATGATTAAATAAATGAATTAGGGATATATATTTTACATATGATATCATAAAATGATTTCAGGGACGCCTGAGTGGCTCTGTTGGTTAAGCAATGACTGCCTTTGGCTCAGGTCATGATCCTGGAGACCTGGGATCGAGCCCCACATTGGGCTCCCTGCCCGGCGGGAAGCCTGCTTCTCCCTGTCTCACTCCCTCTGCTTGTGTTCCCTCTCTAGCTGTGTTTCTCTCTGTCAAATAAATAAATCAAATCTTTAAAAATAAAAATAAAATAAAAAAATAAACTGATTTCATCATTCAATTTTCATTAAGGAAATCACTATTAATTCATGATGTCTAGATTCAGAAGATTCTCTTCCTACAAGGCTCAGTTATACTTCCATAATTAGGCAATGATTCAATTTTCCTTATAATGAAATGATAATTAGTAGGGTTATTTTTTAAGATTTAATTTATTTATTTGACAGAGAGAGAGAGATAACAGAAACAGGGGGAGAAGCAGAGAGAGAGAGAAAAGCAGGCTCCCTGCTGAGTAGGGAGCCCAGTGTGGGGCTCCATCCCAGGACCCAGAGATCACGACCTCAGCTGAAGGTAGACGTTTAACCTACTGAGTCACCCAGGTGCCTCATTTTTTAAATTATAAAAACAGAAGGATATACATGTTTGCAGTCCATTCCCCTATATCAGAAACAAAGTAAGCAAACAGTAGCTCAGAGTATTTAAATTAATTCTCCATGGCTAATGCAGGAAGAAGTGGAGGCAACTTTGATCTATAAATGACAATGGCAAAATATAAACAAACAAACAAAATAATGCATTTACTTTATTTTATATTTAGATTTTAAATGTTCAATTTAAGAGTTACTTGTTGACTTAGTCAGTTAAGCATCTCTTGATTTTGGTTCATGTCATGATCTCAGAGTTGTGAGATGGAGCCCTGCATTGGATTGCACACTGGGCATGGACTGTGCTTAAGATTCTCTCCCTCAGGGCGCCTGGGTGGCTCAGTTGGTTGGGCGACTGCCTTCGGCTCAGGTCATGATCCTGGAGACCCGGGATCGAGCCCCATATTAGGCTCCCTGCTCAACAGGAAGCCTGCTTCTCCCTCTCTCACTCCCCCTGCTTGTGTTCCCTCTCTAGCTGTGTTTCTGTCAAATAAAAAAATAAAATCTTAAAAAAAAAAAAAAGATTCTCTCCCTCTCGCTATGTCCCTCCCCCTGCCTCTCTCTCTCTTTCCCCCTTTCAAAAAGAAAAAAAAATCAATTTAAATATTTTAAATAGCCTCTTTTAAAGAGATTTAATTTACATGACTTGATTAGTATCACTATCTTAAATTGAGTAGATTAGTTTACATTCAGATAAGTCTTTTTTGCATTTTCTTGAAGAGATTAATTCATCATTTCTTTTGTTTTACATTTTTAAAAATAGTGCCACTTATACTATAATTGTATTAAACATATTAATGAAAATCCAAGTAGTTTCTCTGTAAATTAATTTTTATATCTGGATAATAACATTCACTACTTGGTGGTCTGAGAGTAATCATGATTATAATTATTATAAGAGCATGGCTAAATTGATATATCTGACCTAGCTGTGTAGGCATCATCAAAATAGAGTTGTTCAGGCTTTCAAACCAAATCTATGGAATTCTTTCTTTGTCACTCGCATTAACTAAGCTCTAAGGTGATTACATGTTTTCTAGAATGTTAGAGCCTAAAAAAGGTACAGATGAGCATAACAACAAGTAAATAAAAAACAATATATTCATCAACAACTGTAATGTAATTTTGGGAGTTCCTTACATGTTACAGGGTCTTATTTGAGGTATTGAAAATAAGAGATGCAAACCTTTGCATTAATGTAACACAGTACTAAGATATTGGAAATTTTGTTAATCTTTAGTGGTTGCAGCCTAGATTCCCAATCTTCTTGACTGAAGTAATGATGTAGGGGGCCCATGGGTATTCAGGCCTCCGGAGTTCATGCCCATCATTCATCATGAGTTCATACATCTTTCATTCACTGAATAGAAAGAGATGATCTCCTATATCTAGAAGAGTATGTTACTAAAAGTCCTGGGGCATTACTGGATCAATCATATTATATGTATTACCACAGTGGGATAAATCCAAAACATTTATTATTCTCAGTGTTTATAAGTTTCTACACCATTAAAATGGTTGCATATTTTTTAGTTTGTAATGTCTAAGATAGAAAAAAAATCATGTCTCTCTTTAACTTAAATGAAAATGTAAATACGGTTTAGGTATCAGCACTACCAACCCTCTTTGTATATAGAAAAGGGAGGTAGAAAGTCTTCTTGAGGTGAAGAAGAAAGAGACAAATATATATTAGTACTTGATCTCTAAGGATCTGCCTGCCATTTATAAGACTGTTGGAAATAGGGAGGTACCAGTTCTACTGAATCCTATGTAGCAATTCAAAATAAATTCCCTTACCTGTAGAAGTCTTATAATAACATAATAATATCTTATTCTTAATTATTATATTAATTCATGGATAAAGAAAACAGAAAGTTTCTATTGACTACTTCTGGTCCTTACAGTTTTGAAATTATTTTTTATGAAACTTTTATATCAAAAAATATTTTAAAACTCTATTAACTAATTTGGGATTCAGCAAGAGAAGAGAGCTATTTTGACTTTTGGTCAAAAATTCTCAGATAACAAGATGATTTTAGCAAGCTCTAAATTTCTTTATTTGGGTGTTATTTTTTTAAAATACCTTCTAATATTAGTTTATAGGAGGGACACTTAATTATGAATTATGTTGTCAAAAATAAATCCAGCACTGACCTGGAACTTATATAGAATTTCAGGATACTCCCTGACAATTTTTAAGAGCATTGGAATTGCTTGCCATTAGTAGTAATATATTTCATTGATTAGTCTTTCACTTCCTGATAGTCAATCATAACATGTGAATCTATTGAAAAAAATTACTCTTTGTCCAAAATATGTGCCTCTGTGTCATATTGGTACATCATCAATGCAAAGAGAAACTTATTGTGGTTTATTGTCACAACAACTGAACTTAAAAGTCACTTTGCATATGGTAAAATGCATTTTTTGTCTTGCTTTGCAAATTTATTTATATGTTAGTTTAGTGTTAGTTATTAGTTTTAGTTAGTTTCCTGGATTTCTAAGCAAGAAAATGGGGGGGGGAATCTCATATATTTATATTTGGGGATGGGGATAATTAGAGAAAGGGAGAGAGAGAGAGAAAAAAAAAAGAGAGAATGAATGTGAGAGAATATGTCTTAAAAAGGTTAATCTTCAAAAGTAAGGAAAAAAGGAGAAATGTCTATTCTTTAACAACTTCAAAAACATGCTATTTTAGAAATAACAAAAACAAGTTTTCACCTTTGTAAATCTCTAATTTCTAAGATAAGCTTACTAGGGGTTAGGGCCAATTATTTGGCAAGTAAAAAGAAGTTAGAAGATGAGCTGATTCATGAATTATTCCACTGATTTGACATTATGACCCACTGAGTTTGTTTGGACCTCTTGATAAAAGCACTCTGAAATGTCTGCCACTAAACACTAATGCATTTTACATTAAATCTAATCAGCTGGAGATCCAGAATCTTACTTTTTAAGTGCCAAGGGGATAATTTTCAGTATTGTTTTTAATGACTGCATTTCATTTTGTTATATTAAGCTGTTTTTATGTCACAATATCTCAAATATCCTATGTTTTGATTAATAACCCCCTAAAATATATATTAGATTTGTTCAAATTTTATATTTAATCATTTTTTAAAATCCCATTGATTACTTCCTCAATGTTAATGATATTTTGTTCCTTATTCTCTTGTCTAAATGTAGAAGTAATTTCTTTAAATAATAAGTATTTGAGTTTCCAGAATCTACATGTGTTCCTCTCTCTTAACTTATATTCCCAAGTAATTTTTTGCACTTTTAGTATGAAATAAAATTAAATCAATGAATGTTAGGTTTCACTAAGAATTTTACTAGATTTTTTTCTATCATTCATTCTTAAGCTTGTTATTCCATAATGTTTATAAGATTCAATTAAGTTTTCATTATGTAATGGTATTTTTGTTTTCCTTTCAACATATCTACTTTGGTTGATGTCCAAGATTCACAGAGTTAAAGAGGATGTTCTTACTTGAACAGGGTGAGCATGTTGTTATAGCCTATTATATATATTGCAAACAGAAACAGAAGCATAGAAAAAATTAGAACAAAGGGTGCTAATGCAGCCAGTGTGGTTTGTGCATGGTTCTCTCCTTTTAGTTTGTTAGTTGGAGAAGAAG
>PITA01019070.1:0-38627 GCA_004023965.1 Spilogale gracilis | reverse complement strand
TCTAATATAGAAGCTGAGGGATTGGGAGGAAGGGGAGGGCTAGGGGTGGGGCGTAGGGAGGGGGGGGAATAACAGCTTTCAAAAATTTGAGCCCATGGGCTGTGCAGTTTTCCTATTTGGAAGGAGAGTACAGTCTGCCCCAGAGAAGGAAAGCAGTGTAAAATATGATATATATTCATGCTTAATATTAATGCAAAACCACAAGAACAAAAGATTTGTTTCTAAACCTATCAACCTAGTAACTGCTTAAATTTTTAAAATCACAGAAATGATGGACAATTTTTCCCAGAGTGGAAGCAGTCACAAATAAGTCTGCTCTGGTGTGTGTCCCATATCACAACCCTCCAAATGCCATGCCTGTCTTCAAGCCGACCCAGGTGGACACATGCCAAAAAGCCATCCCACCTCTGCTTCAAGAGGGTTATGTGGCCCAGCCATGGGTACTGGAAATGGGGAAGGGTGGAGGGGAGAGAGAGACTGACTAGGGAGATGGGACATCTCAGAGGCCCAAGGATTGATAATCAAGACAACTCCACCTCAATCCTCAGGTCTCAAGGCTAAGGACCCTCTCCGAGCCCTCTTGCTTCTGTGCTTCAACACCCACCCCACTTACCCTCTCCACTGCCACCCAGAAATGGCCGCCATGGTCTTCCCATTATATTGCCAACATGCAATCTTTTTTATGGTTAAAAAAAAGTAATAATCTCAAGAAGTAATATGCAGATAGACTGAGTATAAACAGATGCACTTTTTTCAAATGTCTATTTTTTTGGAGAGTCTCTTTGCAATTGCAAGTAGGTATATATTTGGGAAGGTGGGGCCGGTGGGATGTAGTAGATTTATTATATAGTGGTTCTACAAGAGTGAAGTTTGAGGAGGTGAAAGGTAGTAATGAGGCTACCGCAGCTCAGATATATACGGGTGAGAAGAGGTAGTGATGTTTAGAAAGTCTGTTCATTATATTTTGACATTTCATATGCCACAAACAATATGGAAAGCATGGGGGGATGACCCCATGATATTTTTATAAGTCTTTTTTTGTTTTCCTTTTTAGTGCTTTGCTTAGCTTTAACAGTTAGGGAAGTTAGACAAATATTTCTTTCCTTCCAACTCTGACGTGCCAGAACTATCCCAGGTTAGCCACGGCACTCCAGAAAAAAAGGAAAGGGACTAGGAAATAAATTGTGAGGGGTGGGAGACCCTGCTGAAGGACATGCATGTTTGCCGATGGAGGGTCTGCAACAGGGACAGGGGACAGGAGCGGTCTGCAGTTGCCTGGGTCCTCTTGGCCACCAGCGTCGTGCCTGCATCTGGGCACCGCTGTCTGGGCTGCGCTCCCTGCTGTGGCCTGTGGCCAGTACGCTGCATTACCTTTCTTCCTTTCCACTCCAGTGTCTTGGCTTTGGATCAAAGTAGTGATAAGATGGTTAGTCCTGAGGCTTGGGATTTCATAGGTGTTAGATCATCCTTGTGTGGGGGAGAGAAGAAGGGAGACAATAGGAGCCTCTTTCCTAAAGCCTCTTCCCCCGAGTGAGCGAAATTTCTCCCATTCCCTGTAGCACAATAGCTAATACCTCTAGAGGCCCAAACACTAAGGCCAGACAAGGATCTAGAGTGATTTGGGTAAAGAAAATGCACTGTGCAGCCAACAAAGGGTTTGGCTTTGAGGCTTGAATTAAAAAACTGTTTACGTCCAGGGTCAAGGTTAGTAAGTCACTGCCTTCCCTTCTCTTGGCCTGTGTAGACCAGAAATTAAGTTGTATTCTGGCCTTGGCCGATGCGGGAGAGAACCCTGAATCCTGAGTGGGAATCTCTCAGCCACGACTATCCTTTTCCCCTTTTCCCCAGCACGAACTGTGTCTACAGGAGGAGAAGCGAAACAGAGGGATCTGAACAGGCCATCTCTGAAGTGCTATTAGCACGACACTCACTTTATTTAAGGGAGGGAGTTCTCAGCTCCGCAGTGGCACCTCAGTCCCGGAGAGGCTACCTGCCCCTTTCACTAGCACTTTATCCACTTCAAGCGGAATCGTTTTTTTAATTTAAAAAAAACAAACAAACAAACACAGAAGCCCTTTACTGTAGTTTGCTCATTACTGGACTAAGTTCAGAATGTCTGAAGTCTCAATGATGAGGCAACAAAGGTGTTAGGCCTCTGTCAGGGACTAAAGACAGTACCAATTGCTCCAGGACGCTCTGCCCCGACTCAAACGGCAGATTTCAAGCTGGGCTCCTTGTACGAGGCGTCTGGAATCGCTCCGGAACAGAGAAATCACTGGGCCATTTGCCCAACCTCTGCTGGGTCCTTGAACTTCTGCCACCATATCTGACTTGTGGGCCCACCAGGAGCTGCCAGGTCTAGCCAACAGTATCTAACAGACAACAGAATCATCTTTTTGAGACACAGAGGGGGAAGGTCACTGATATCTTTTACTCCAATTATTCCAGATTTGGTATTCCTCATGGAAAATAAACAGTAGTGAATACATTATAGTGGAAAAGGACTTGCATTTTAGTCCTACCAGTAACATGTTGGGGAACCTTTGGTAAATGATTTAGTTCCTCTACAAACACAATGGGAGACAGTGGTACAAATATCTAACCCCTCCCAGCTCCCACGATCCCCTGTGCTTGAACAAAGGAGGCTTACCCAAAGTTTGAAGTCACTTTGATTTCTGAGCCCTCTAGACAGATGTGCATGTGTATATGTGCACACATCCATGGCCACACAATCCTTGTCGACAATCTTTCTTCTTTGGAATCTTTGCAGATTTTTCTTTTTGCTCTACTTTATCAAAGATGAGCAGTGGTGGGAAAAGAACGTCATGATAGTCAAAAATACCATCATGAATTAGAAATGGAGCATTCTCACACAGAAGGCACGATCATTAATGTACAATGTAGAAAGGAGTTAGCACATAAATCACATGGACTTTATCATTATAAAAAAATCAAACTAGACAATTTAGGCCAAAAACATTTTTTAGGTGGCTCCAACAAATAGGACAATGCTTTCTTCATTTCCTTTTCAGTCTGTGAACAGAGGATATCACACTTCGGGACTACATTCACCAAATGTTATGGTAGGGGAAACTGACTGAGGTATAGTGAGCGCTTTCCTGGTTTTTAAACTCTCTGCGAGGCTAGACCAGTATTGATGCATGAAGGAAGAACTGGATACTGGCAGAGAGCAGATGGTGAATTCACCCACCTCCAAACCTGGAGCTAGTCCTAGAGTCCGATTTAAGAAATATCACCTATGCACATAGATGGTAATACCAGTAACTTCTCATCTTAGTTTGCAACTTTCCTAGATTAGTTTCAAGAGCAGCCAAAACAAATGGCTCAGCTCTGCCACCCTCTGGTCCTTTCCAACATTCAAGAGTCCAATCTTGGCTAAGGCCATAGAGAGTGACCAAGGACAGGGGTGATTAGGAAGATGTGGAGTATGTGTGTGAGAGAGACAGAGCGAGAAAGAGAAAAGAAGGTCATTTGATCCAAAGTATTTCTTTTTCTAAGCTGTCAATAAATAAGAAATGTATCCCTCTAAGAGGCCTATCGGTATTTTTCATAGACTATTTTTTCATACTAGGGAGAAAACAAATATGACCAAAAAAAGGGGGGGACACTTACGGGCATCATTAAAGAGAGATAATGTTTCATGAGGCGCCGTGACAACAGACGCAGAGACCAGGGCCCCAGCTAAGCTGCTACCTCATGGATAAGCCAGTGTTCTCTGAAAACAAGACTCCTTAGTTTGACTGCAACACGCTGAACCTGAAGGGAGTTGAGTTCCCAGGAGTCTGCAGTAACCGCACCCTTAGAAGAAGCTGGAGAGAGAGGGGCCCACTGGTAGTACAACGTGTATTGGCTTGAGGACTTGGGTCCAAAGCTGAGACTGGCAAGTTTTCCCCAGTCTGACTGGAACCCCAGCCCAGGGACGATGAGTACCACCGTGGAGGCTATCAGATTTATTCCACAGGCAGCTTCCGTACCTTCTGCCCACTCTCCACCCCAATGCTGAAGAGGCAGGCGAGAGCACGTTTTCTCTATGGGCTGTGTTTCTCAGATTGACTAGAAAGCCTGCACTCTGAGGGGCCGGTAAGGTCTGCTGAGGAAGGTCGAATGGACCTCTACCCTCCAATATAAAGCGTCTCTAACTCAGAAACCGACCAGACCAAAAATTCTTTAAACGAGCATGTTCTTAAAATATAATTGATCTTTTCTTCCTTCACTAAGCCCCTTGTCTCAAAATCCAACTCTAGAAACGTGAGTTGAGAACTTCCCATTTTCCTGCAGCTCTACAAAGCCAGAAATAGGAGCTTATCCCGACCAAAGAAAGGAGTAAAAGAAATCTGCCTTATTTTGCTTGAGCTGGCTGGTTTAATTACTTGTATCGGTATAAGGAAAAGCAGATGCTGGAAAGGCTTTGGTTTCACAGTATCTTGAAATACCAATGAATAAGGAGAATATCCTTGGACAGGCTGAAATTCTGGCTGAAATAGAGAACTTTGAAAAATCCTGAACTGCTGCCCTGCCCTCCCAAGTAATCTGGAATCTTGAGGGCCCAGGATAGATGACGGCACTACCAAATCAGGATCCTGTTGCTTCCTTCAGGATTTCTCCAGCTGTGAGACAGCAAGGCCGGAGATAGGTCTGTTCAGACGTGGGCGCTACTACATGTGGTTTTGATGGAGCTGTGGGGTTATTTAAAGCAATAATTACGGTGCTTTATCATCCTTTCGAACAGCAAAATGAGTTCCAAAGTAGAAATTATTGCCCAATAATTTTTAGGATCATTAAGGCTTCTTCAGCTAGCATCCAGACCATTACTTCTCCCTCTTGTGCACTCCCTCTACCTCCTCCCACCGCCTCCCTGACAGCAAATCCTGTCTCATGGGTTTGTGCATCTCACTTTGTGAAATCAGACGCTTCCTGAAGATGCTGGTTTATTTCTGAGAGGGTGAGGGGTGGGGAGGACTAGAATGGTCCTCATTAGGTCCCACAGTAGCTCCTGTCTCATTTGTTTTAAGGCTGCAATGTCTATTCTTCCTCTTGCCTCTGCATTTGGACATTTCACTGTTCTGGAAAATTTCCATTGGAACACTGGGTCGGAAAGTCAGAGCCTAGAGAATGGCAAGCCCAAAATATACTCTTCAAGAGCCCAGTGATGAAAATTCTGTCCTACATGAGGCCATTAACCAGCTACAGAGCAGTCCCAGCTAACTAACATGGGGTTAAGAAACATTTGCAGTCTCATAGAGACGCAAGCATAGTGGGTCTCCCATTCCCACACTTGCCCTGCTACCCAATTCCCTGCATGGCCTTGTTTTTGGCCTTTCTTCAGATTCCACTGTCTTCTAAAGCAACTTCAGAAACTTGGTATCCTGTATAAACACCCCTGCCTTCTGAGGTGGACAGGGTTCGAGAGGAAGCGTGTCCTTGTTCTGGTGCTCCCTCGGGCTCACCGTGGG
Organism: Spilogale gracilis; assembly: GCA_004023965.1. Lineage (NCBI taxonomy): Eukaryota > Metazoa > Chordata > Mammalia > Carnivora > Mephitidae > Spilogale > Spilogale gracilis. The sequence continues at coordinate 33,153 of PITA01019070.1, read as the reverse complement.
AACACAGGTAAGCTGCCTGGCCTTTCTCGGCCTGCTCACTACCCTATAAAAAGAGGAAGTTGAAGGAGATTTTTTTTTTAAAGGCAAACCCTAGATACTTTGATGGGTTAAAGAAAAGGGTATACCATGTGTTAGAGAAGGTTGCATTAGTTCCCCGTTTCAGCATCAAGCTGGGAACCCCATCCCAGGCCTTTTGGTGGCCAGAAAGGCAGAGGTTAAGGCAGAGGAGAGTCTTGGCCCTCAAGGAGATTAGGATCTTAATTGCTGTTTTGGGGGAGGGGGGTTGCCATGAAAGACAAGGTGTTTCACAGCACTGACGGACTTGCCTCTCAGACTGGCTTCTCACCTGAGAATCCCATCAAACACCAGGACAACATCCCACTCTGGTATTTTAGCATGTATGTCCTGTGAAGGCTGTAACCCATTTCCCATGGCAGCTGAGTTCTCTCTGCCAGAGCCTCTGGAAGAATCAAAGAGAAACACATCAGAGTAGAACTTGTGAGATACCCGTAGGGAAGTGACTCTGGTGCCTCCGAATCCCCTCCCAGCCTGTCTCCCCACACATACAATTTAATCGTAACAAGAAACTTCCAGGAAGATTTAAGATTTTTTTCCCCTCTTTGTCCATTATGCTAGCTGCAGTAACAGGCAGAAAAAGTGAGGCTGCTCCAGACCACTAGAGAGATTCATCTAAATTCATACCATTAGCTAGGCAATACTAATAAAAAGAAAAAATATTATAGCAGGTGTGGCTGGACTTGGGTCAGCTCACTCCGTGCCACACCCCCCAACGTTTTTAAACCTCACCCTGGCAATGATGTCTCTGAAATCGCTTCCACACTCTTGTAGCTCCAACAAACACTCCTTATAATCAGAAAACACTGCTCCTATCTTTCCCAGCAAGAACACATTTAGGCTTTGTATCAATGGAATCTCTTCGTTACGTTTATAGGGTGACATTATGACAAATGATCTTCACTCTCTTCATCTGGCCCTGGAATTAATAAGAATATTGCAGACTGAAAATTTTTTCTTGTTTCTAAGGTTAAAAATTAATAGACTTTTAAAATAAAAGACAATTTTTGATTTCCCATAATAAAATAGAAACCACACCATAAACCAGTCATTTTCTGCCCTACTCTAGAATGGAAACAGGTGCGATGACACAACCACAGTGAAACAGTGACTGTAAACTCTAGTTTGTTACTACTATATGGCCTGTAAAATTCTTACATGTTTTCCCCTCCAAGCTTCAGCTTTCCTATCTGTACAAAATTACTGAATTCACTGAGCTTCAAGGGTTTCTCCAGCAGTCAATTTTTCTTTTAAAGCTTCCTCTCCAGTTGTCTTTTAGCTGCTGAAAAAAACGAGAGCACTTCCCCCAGACTTAAGGGGGACTCACTCTTCATCCTGCTCTCTCTGTTTTCCTCTCTATATGCATTCGTGGTTTTCTAGTGCAGCAGAAAGGACACTAGCTTCCAAGAAGGCAGAGACGCAACTACTCTAGGCAAGCAATAAGCTTCTTTATGCATTTAGGGACAATAACACCCACATCACAGGTCCACGGTCCGGATAAAATGACATAATACGTGTTAACTCCACCCCCTCCCTGTAAACAATGTAAAGCGTTGTCATTATCTCAGTCTCTCCAAAATTCTTACGTCTTCCTCTTTTTGCCAGAAGAGGTCATACAAGAGCTTGCTTTCAGAATTGAGGCTGGCTCCCCCAAAGCCAAATGTTACCTCCCCTACAGAGCAGCCTATCCAGTGACACTTCAGGATGAGTCCCCCTGTGCTTACCTCAGCTTACACATGCACTGAAGAGACCTGATTTCACTTATCAAGGATCTACTACATCCCTTTCGCCCAGGGATCATTTGAGTACTACCTATATAGAAAGCACATACAGCCCTGAAAATACTTGTCACTTACATGTACACTAGTAAAAGATTGTGAATGAACCCTATCATGGTATGGCTATTGGGTACCTACTGTATACCAATTTCTTAAATTACATAATTTAATTCCCATAACGGCCCTATAAATTGATCTCAATTTATAGAGGAAATGGACTCAGCAAGTTTATTTTATTAGCTCAAGTCAAAGTCTTGTCAAAGTTCGGATATGATTCTATAGACAACAGGAAGCTACATTTTGGAAAGAGGGATGATACGTATTTACACTTACCTGTTTTTGACCTTCAACAATTTGGACCTCTGTGACCTTAGTCACCCCTCCCCTGCAAAAAGCTCTGTCTTCCCAAATCACTGAGTATAAAATCAAGTGATTGATGTGGTAATTTATACTGTCATTTAAAAAAAAAAGTATATATGTGTTTATCAGTTCATTTTAACTTCAATGAATCTTGTAACTGGATCCTTTTGCCTTGGTACATTACGTTCCTATATTCTGTTAAATGCCAAGAAATACTATCTTGTACTAGATTAGAAATCAAATTTCTTAAGAACCAAACAAGACGATCCGTGGCCTTCCTCTTCTCAGAACTTGGATATAAACACTATAAATCTATCAGCCCACCTTAAGTTGAGAGCATACTGATCTTTGAGGGATTGAGGGTTGATATGGGGCCATTTTCTGGCTGTAGAATTGTGGAGAAGAATAAAATGAGCAACAAGGCAGGGTAGAATATATGCCACTTGGAGGACAGTGAGAACACACTGATTCATGCTCCTGCATGAGGGCACTGGGTGCACGGAATGGCATGGATTTGGCCAGCATCAAGAGTAAGGACTACACTTTTTCTGGAAGTTTTTCATTAAGTTCTGAATTCCTTTAAAACACCCCCTCGACTAAGAACCTACTACAAACAATGCCGAGGCACAGGAATGAAAGATAAACACGATCCCTAACTAAAGAACTTACAATTTAATGCAGTGAGATGTGATATGGATATGAATAACTCATTCAAGCGAAGCTACAGTGACAGAGAAGAGGCAGAGACAGAATTCAGAGACATGGTGTCTCACAGGGACCATCCAAGGTCTCTTGGAGAACAGGACATTAGAAATTAGAGCTAAGACTTTAAAATAAAAGGTTATTTTCCACAGCAATTTGCTATCTGGATTTACCTAACTGTGGTCTCACCCACCTTTCAAAGATTGAACACAGGTAAATCACTTCCTTTAGGCAGGTTTTCAGGTCAAATGGGAGCATCTCTTCATATGAGATACCATGCGATGAGTATTAAAAAGGGTGGGCTGACCAAATGTTCCAGTAAAGGAGGGCCTTGTAATGGTTCTTTACTCCCATCCAGGCTCTGGAAATAAGAGTAGGAAAATGGAATTACAGGGAAATGTAAGAATGCATCCTCCCCTACAAAAAAATTATTCTAAGTAGAAACTGCAGCTTGTCTCCCGGGCCTTTTGTTCCTGACTCAATCCCCTGGGTAAGTGGATGTGTGCTAATTAGACAGACAGGAGTTGAAGGGACAAGGCCTCTGCTTACTACACTTCCTGGGTCCCACTTGGTTTCATCTACAACTCTTCAGCTGTATCCAGAAGCTACAGCAGTGACACCAGGAATGTCTTAGCTACTGCTCTGAGGAGCAAGACCATTCCTTCCGTGCAGCTCTGGATGGCTGGTGAGAAAAGGGGCACTCGGCATGGACCCTATTTAGTGACCTCAAGTCAGATACTGAGTCTCCAGACTTGCTTTCAGATGACTTTCTGAAATGTCCCCGCCTGAAGAAAATAGCTCTGCTTTCAAGATTTGAGCTACAAGTGGAAGCTCAGGAACAGGTCTCAAAACTTAGTGTTAGGACTAGAATATGCACGCTCCTTCCAGTCAGATTTAAATCTATTATGGCCAGGCAGTATGCCTCAAAAGCAGGGCATCCGAATAAAACACAGCCTCTTTTCTTTCAATATAGAAGAGGACAATTCAAGTGCCAAAATAATCATTCGTGTGTGATGCAGAAAGTATTAACAGAGAAAAGGCAGTGCCATGGAGCAGGCAGAAAATAAGCCACGGAGCATTTCAAGGCTTGCGGGCCACTTGAACAGTAGGACCTTAAACGGGAGGCTTTGATGGATGAGGAGGGTATTCCAGCAAAAGGAACGATGTGAGTGTAAAAGTATGGACGTAAAAAACAAGGGGCATATACAAGGTACAGTGATTATCTTTTGGCTCAAGTGTGATGAATGCTAGGCATGTTTGGAAAGACAGATTTGAAGTACATCCTAACAACCTTAACTATAGAATAAGGGATCAGGAAATCTGGAACATGGCCATTCTCAAAGACCAATCAACACAGTATCCCTTCATGGGCAGAGCCACTCATTCTGTATTCTTCCCAGGAGCTGACACTTCCAGCCTAATTCAGATTTCCCTGTACTTATTTTGGGAGAACTTATCTTTGCCTTCATCTACGAAGCAGATATGGTCCCCTCTAGAAATTCACATCTTCAAGGTCATCAATTCAACCCAAGTTAATTATTAAGCATTTAGTTGTGCTAGGGAGGCACTAGAAAGGGAATAACAGAGGTATGGTAAAGTCATGATTCTATAGTGAGCTCACTACGCTACAGTGATTCTAAGTTACCTCTAGAGTTTTAGCTTTGTCAACTACCAAGCCAATTCTTAATACTATCACCTCTGATCTGAAATATTAAACAGAGCTGACCCAGAAGGAAAATACAGTCTAGCATGTTCTTTTTATTTCTTAGCTGCATCTGAAATGACTCCCCCCAACTTAGGGAGAAGGTCCCTATTCAAACCATGAAATCATGTCCACAAGAAAAAAGATACTATGGGAAGCAAGGAGGAAGGGTAGAAAAAAATAAAGATGAAATGCCACTGGCTTTTAATCAAGTCATTGCTTCTGAAAGTATGTAAAAAGAATAGTTTGGGGGTTTGTTTGTTTTGTTTTTGTTTTTTCAGAACAATTTACCTTTCTTAGGCAAATTCTTTAGAAAGAATATTGTGGGACAAGAGGTATTAGCTACCCTGTAAATGAAAGACTTCCCCAAATCTTGTTTAAAAGTAGTATTTAAGTATCAAATAAGCACTTTGCTAAAAACTTTCCGTATTAGGTGTATTTCTACCTCATAAAAGTGTACCATGTTCAACACGCCTGAATGGCATGTAGAAAGGTAAACTGATGTCCCTACAATGCAGTTCAGAACACTTAAAATTTATATTTCACACTTTTACAGTCCAACCTTCCAGTACTTAATCCACTGTAATATTTTCAGCACTGATGAAAGTTAAAATGAGATCAGTGTAAATCCCCAAGTGTGCATCTTGCTACTGAGTATATTGGGCACATTTAAAATGACTACCTAAAGAAAAAAAAAAAAAAAAAAAGGTTAACAGCCAAGTTCTACTTTCAAGACTAAAATACAGCAGGTACCTCAGAGGCCTCCATGTAAGTTTTAAAAGCTGGACACAATACGTGTCTTCCACTGCTATAATTAGACTTGAAATGTACAAAGCAAAACATAAAGTGACCAAGACAAAACCCTGAACACTTTTAAGACCTCTAGGTAAGAACATGACTACTAGAGGATGTCCACGTCTCATTGTGTAGCTCAGCATCACAACCGACCTCTTGGCTAAAATCGCTTTATCTAGAACTGATGAAATCACTGCAGTGCGAACAGCTGGCAACATTTTGGGTTAAAAGCGGTTGGTGCATGACTGGGAAGAACAGAGTGCTCACTTTCCAAGTGTTCAGACATACTAAAGGGCTTCCAAATCACAATCTTTGGTCCTTTTCAAGATAGGCCACGTCCAGAGACCTCAAACTTGACTGGCCCAGGAAACCCATAGGAGAATAAATTACCTTGCAGCCCTGTTGTCAACACACTGGAGCCATACTTGGAAAATGAGGGCAAACGGGACTAGTGACTTCCAATTCACAGTTAACATTAATGAAAAAGCAGTATTAACGGATTTAAAACATTCTAAAAGGAGTTATAACATTATCAAATAAAGGCTTAGTTACTGGGGAAAGAGGTATTCTATTTACATAATTTATCTTAGACTTCATAACCTTTTTACTCAAGATTCATCCACTCAGAGGGGCCAATTCCTGCTGCCAGAACCAGTGTGCACTCAAGGGTCACACCCCAACCTTGCCAAAGCAGTGCTGGAAGTCATCTCCAAAGGACTTGCCCTTAGATTTTCCCCATTTCACACATTTTGATATTTGCACAACAGACCTACCCTTTGTCTTAAAGTTGCCTGATCTGATATTTAGAAGAGCAAACACCATGTTATTTTCTGCAAGTGATTCCATATTTTCCACAACGGAACTTAAAAGTATGTCATGACATATAGGGGGCAAAAGTGTTCATTTTCAACAGGTCCGGGGATGTTACCTTGAAACCTTACAATTTGGTTCATTAAACTTTACTCAAAAAGATTTAACCCCAAAGAACAAACACAGTGTAATTCTTCAGGTCACAATGCCAGCATTGGCTATGGAATCTGTTAAGGTAAGATGAATGCAAATTACAATTCCAACTGTGATTCCAATACTTTTGGGAGATGTTAAAAAATATGCTGGGCTGGGCAGTGTGAGTTAAACTACAAAGTGCTTCATCACCCATAATGGAAGAGGTTCAAGATGATTCATACTTCCACGTAAGAGACTACAAAAGTCACAAGCCCACATAAAAGCAACTGACAGCTAGCCAAAGTAGAAGAGATTTAGAAGGAGCCTGGTGACATTTTAAATAATTAATTGGCCTGGGAAATTGGGTCAGAATTACTCACAAAGCTCCTCGTCCTTTCCCAGAAGAAAATGTGATAGTCTTTTCTATGGAAATCTCTTTGTATATATGTATAAACCTGGTACGGCCTTAATGCTGCAGTTAAGGATTTGTTTGGCTACCACCTTAAGCAGCGTGTTAAGCAATTGCTTCCTTAATGCAACATTTTTACTTCTTACTGGACTCTTAACCTAAAACAACCTGTTACCCCTTACTCTTCCCTTTTTGCATGAAGTCATAAAAGTTATGGCAGTTATTTTTTGGCTTATTTAAAAAAATCTATTTCTGCAGTTTGAAGATGTAATGTAAAATTTCTGTGATACATGTATATAAATATATATTTATTGAACCATCCATATACACATATCCATGCTGATTCCAATGGAAGAAAATTAAAGTTTTCTGAAATTTTCTGTGGTTACCTCGTAACTCAGAGTTATTACTGTTTAACCAATTTTACATATGTAAAAACTTCTGAAGTACCGTGATTACCTCAGAGAGGAATCTACATTTAATGTGGAAAACATTTCATTTAAGACAAGGCTTTATGTTGGTTCATTCAAGAAATATTTATTGATAGGTACTATGGGAGATACAAAGATGACTCCGACACAGATCCTGCCCATAAGGAGCTTACAGTCTAGCAGGGGAGACAGAACACATACACGGGATACATGGTCAGAGCTGTGTTTCGGGAAGATGAATTGAATATTCTGTTTAAGGTAGGCTGGGGGTCAGAACAGGTTAGGGAAGTTGAGAGGCCACTGAGATTATCTGAGTGAGGAGGAAAGAGATGTGAAAGACTTGAGGTAGCACTGACAGGACTTAGCTGGAGTTAAGAAAAAAAGCAGCAGAGTACTTAGACTTGTGGCATGGTGATGACATGAACTGAGAGAACAAAGGACTCGGTTTCTGAAAAGAAATGAAGTTGGCACGTAAAATTCTTCTGCACAGAACAAAGTGTCTGGGATATGCTGGGCACAAAAAGAAATGGCCTATCACCCAGACCAAGGATGGAAGTACCTCAGAATGACCAGAGACTTCCTCCCTCCTCTGCCTACCTCTCAAATTCCCCCACTATGAACTGTCATAGTGCCTACAATTTATTAAGTCCTATCTCTCAGCATGCCTCACTTGTGAGAACGAAAACAGAAATATGTTAATTTCTTCAACCCAATGAGTCATCTTTTAAGGACTCTTTTCATGGAAGTCACTGTACCTTCTGGTGAAATACAGGGATAATACCCAGTCCTTTTCCTCTAGGAACTTATGGTCTGATAAGGTAGTAAAACAGATACAGGTCATTCTAACTGCAGGCTGAAGAGGTAAATTATGAGCTAGGAGAAAGGTATAAAGTGCTCTATGAACACATACTTCAAAAAATGAAGGTTGGGACAGAATCTCTAACAGGAAGACTATAGAAGGGAAGTACACAAGAATGAATTTGCTCCCCACTTCAAATTCTGGTCAAATCAACCCCAAAAGGGAGGCTCCCCACTCTTGTTGCAAATCTTTTCTCTTAGGGAAAAGAACGATGCTCTTGAACTAGGCCTTGAAAAAAGTAATTTCGATGGCAAGGGATTTGGGGAAGGGGGATACAGATGTAGGGAAGAAAGAAGGCACTTGAAGCAATGCCAGGCCTATTAGAAAAATTCTAAGTAGTTTAGCATGGCTGGAGCATCACACCTCCATGAAGACTGGGAGGAATCACTAGAAAGGAAGATTAGGACCCTGATAAGGACATGGCGCTGCCAGGCACTGAACAGGGTACGTGCCTAAGACCAAACTGCTGCCCCTTAGGAGCTTACAGTTATAACAATACAAGGTGGGAAAAGCACCACAATGTACAGAATGCAAAATGCTTTAGGATTTAGGAGAAAATTACAGCTGAGTTTCAGCTATTAACACATTAGGATACCCAATAGCTTTCTGACAGCTAGTAGTAAACCCATCCCTGAGGGGAGCACAACATATCCTTAGAAAATAGGCCCTGGTAGAGAACTGGGCATTAAGACAGTTCTATGAAAACAGAACCGGGGGTGAAAACTGAGCTACATTAGCAACTGAATAAGCATATAAAATGTGGCTCCTTCCCTTTTTCTCCCCACATCCTGACCTCTAACAGTTCTGGCTTCCTACAGTGAACCTAGGGCAGAGTGGTGACCCTGAAGGTGCTCCATGTTCCTTCTACAAGCCAATTTGGGACTCTGTGCTAATAATTCATTCTCTGAGCCATCTATCTTTTGAAAAATGAAGGGGATGTACAAACTCTTTATTCCTTTCCAGCACTAACATTCTAAGGATTCAAAGAACTCTGGAAGTCTCTCCTGCCTCTTATGGTTAATAATCTGAATGGGAAGAATTTTAAATATTCTGATGTTTCTCACTTAGAATTATGACATTTTTCCACATAAATCACAAATGATTGTTACCCCATCAGCTAAGTTCCACCTCCACCCATTCTTCAAAATCTCGTATCTACCTATATAAACTTATTTATAACATGATGTGTACTACATAATCTACTTAAGCATACGCTGAATCTTTGAAGACCTGCTCTTCTCCCCTAACTTCTTTATGCCGGTTTTTTTGGTATGTCTTCATTTAAAAGAGCCATATCAATGTGCATACACTTCATAAAGACATTTAAGAATTTAAACCAAATCCAAGTCCAACAGGTGACATCAAAGCTTGGGGGGAAAATCAGTAACTAAGGTGGTTAATTACAGCAACAGTTAAAACTGTTTACATCCAGATTAAGAGATATAATCATTTTTCTAATTATTACCAAAAATATAGGGAAACTTCCCATAAGCAGGTTTCTGAAAAATAAGTACTTGTTAAATTCAATAATGAATTGTTAAACATCCCTTAACTTTTTTTTAAAAGATGAAGACACCCTAGATGGCTATAAATCCCTTAAGAATCTGACACTGGCCATATTCCAAAATACTCAACATTTACAGATTTCTGTCATTGGCCAAGTCACATGGTCTAGGGAAGTAACTATGGAACTGATTTCCCATACTACATTCCTCTTGTGGAGAAGAAAAAAAAAACAACAACAACAACAAAAAAAAAATAAAGAAACTACCAGGTTCAAGTGGAAACTGGAGAAGCAGGGACTATCCAAGGTTTTCAAAGCAAGTCATATAATCAGAAAGTGAACAAGCTTAATTCTAAGCCAATATATAAATATCACCAAAACCAAAACCAGGGGGTTTTTTAGACCACTGCTCATTAATTTTTACTCATTCAGGCCATAATGAGACTGATTCATGAAAGCATGAGCAAATAATTTCAGCATATCCTCAGCTACATTTTCACTAGAAAGTAAGTTTTACCTCACACGTGCTTCGATTTCTCGTTTAACATAAGAGCTCACAAGCCTAACTATGGTCCCCAGAACCTCAAGATCACAGTAGACAAATACAAATTCCATAGGTATTACTACCTTAAAACCAGACATCTTTACTGATCTAGTGCCACATGGCCATTACTTGACCAGCAACTTTCCACACAAAATGTTGCTAAGTTTCTAACACATTCTTTAAGCTCTCTAGAACATTTGTGGAAGACTATGACTATGTCTAAGTGTCCACCGCGCCCATCTGTGATATATTAGGCAGTTATCTAAAATCCCATATTCAAATAAACATCGGTTACTTTTTTTTACAAGGTTCAAAATTTCAAAATCATCTCATTTGTATGCAGTTCCTGCACAGATTCTTTTAGGTAGCACGAAAATAAAACTTCAATGTAAATTACCTGTAGATCAGTAGATTGGGCAAATGCAACCATTTACTTAAAAGGAACAAGCCACTCAGCATAAACAATGGTCTATAAATTTAAACCTCATAGAAAAATTATTTCCATATAAATTCTGTTTTCTGTAAAGTGCCACGTTTCCCACTAAATTATTAAACTCTACGAGGGTTTTCAAATAAAGGGATGAAAAAAAGTATCAAAGGATGGCAGCTATATGCACAAAACACAACTGCTATAAACCCACCTGGATTAAGGTATTATAAAAATATTAATTATCTTCCACATCCAGATTTCAAGGTTGTACTACATGTATTAAAAAACAAGATGAGAAAATAACCTAAGAACACATCACTGTTACTGTGTTACCACAGTCTATACAAATCAAAAGAAGCCCTGCAGGGGCGCCTGGGTGGCTCAGTTGGTTAAGCGACTGCCTTCAGCTCAGGTCATGATCCTGGAGACCTGGGATCGAGCCCCGCATTGGGCTCCCTGCTCCGCGGGAGGCCTACTTCTCCCTCTCTCACTCCCCCTGCTTGTGTTCCTTCTCTGGCTGTGTTTCTGTCAAATAAATAAAATCTTAAAAAAAAAAAAAAAAAAAAAAAAGAAGCCCTGCAAAATCAATGTTTCCTTATCTTGTTTACCTTAAAGGAAATGGAGAAGTTAACCTGTCTATGAAGTTTTACAGACTCGGGTCTCTGTACTGTATTAACTTATCATGATCATGTCCTAATCCTCAGTATATCACTCAAATGCAAATAGGTAGGCATTAGGGTTCTAGAGAAAAAGCATCAATTTTGGAGGCCAATCTGGTCCTTTGCCACATGGATGACTTAGAGCCTAAAATTTAACTGCTCTGATGCAACTTCTTCATCTATTACTTTGGGGGAAAATAGCACCTAATCCACAGGGTCATTGCAAAAATTAGTTTTCTAACCTAAAACCAAAGTGCAGTTCAACCAATACCGTGGCAGTAACTTACCCACCACCCAAAGACAATTAGTGGTTTTTTGATTACCCACTTCACTGCTTCTAGCGATAGCTCCAAAAGTTGACAGCACAGGAATACAAGCCCATGCTCACCATAAATGAAAACAAATATATTTTTGTAAGGCCCAATATCTTAAAAGATGAAGACCCATTGACCCAAACTAATCTTACTTAGTTAAAATACTCATGGGTGAAGGATTTAAAGCTCAGCAGAAAATAACTGTATACTGGGCCATTCTTAGATGAAAAGTTGTACCTTAAAACCTAAAAAGGTTGAATATGATGAGCTGATGCTGCCTATAGAAAATCTTGCCCTAACCTATTTTCACTTTCTACCTGAATACAGGTGAATACATAGTATTTTAGGGTATCGTGAATATTTATTCTATTAGCAATAATGCGAACAATGATACTGGGATTCTTCCTAGTCTTAACCACGACGCTAAACCTGACAAATAAAGTCCAATGCTATTTAAAACTCCACAATCATCCCATTCTGATGACTTGAAATTAACTGAAGCAACCCTTGGTTTTCTAAGCTCATGCAACAAGTTACAAGCAGCACCTAGCATATTGTTACTACCTCTCCAAATATTTCTATAAAAACCACACATGGGTACAAATAAAAGAAAGTGAGATTATCAATTCCCTGCAGATGTTAGTTAATTCCTGAAAGAGATTTCTATTTGCTAATTCATTTATCTGAGGCTATTTTTCAAAGAACTGAGTCTTCAGCTGTCCTCACTGATCCCTCCATCCTCCATGTATTATAGGGAATGAGGAATATCCATGATCTCAATGGAGTTTGCTTTATTTTTATAAAACATTTGGCACTGTTGGCCCCACCCACTAAATGCCACATGTAGAACTCCTCTTCCCTCCTCCCCAATCTCACCCATTTCCCAATGTCCTCTAAGATGTATTAACAGCCTGGGTTGAGAATCACTGCATCCAGTTGGTGCCCTTTAACTATGGAGTAGGAAAAATGCCTAGTGAAATGTATGGATTAACATTTACTTGTGAAAAATGATTTCTAGGTTATCCATAATTTATGACCTTACAGTTGCTACAACTTAATTTTTTTTTTTTTTGAACTCCAGCTAAGTTTTTTTTATTTCCACCACAGGCTTAATATAAGCTACAAAAGTACAAAATGAATGTCTTCCAATTATCACTGGCCTGGGCCAAATGAAGTGGTTACCAAATAGTTATTTAAGCTGACCCAAAAAGAGCCATGTGACTCCATTATATAAGTTTCTTTATGAAGGAGATGTTGCCAATTTTCAAATATTTCAGGTACTGAGGACTGATAATATCAAACTTCATTTTCAAGTCTATACCATACCCTTCAGCAAACCTAGAATTTTCCAGTAACAGCGAAACAAACATTCCTAATGACGAACACTGTTAAGAAAATAAATAAGTTAAGTTTGACAACCTTGTTGCCCTTCAATTAGTATGACAAAGTATCACACAAAGGCTTGCTTCACAAATGTGTAAACAAAACCTTCACCCACTTCACACACAGCACTCAAAAAACTAACATACTATGTAAAACGAGTATTAGTCTGTACTGCCAGATTAAATTTTCTTCCAGAAATATTTTAATAAAAATTGGCCATTTCCAAGAAACACCCACTGCATGCCCATCAATAAGAGAACCATAACAAAATAGAAAATTTACCATATGGCTATGATTTAAAGAGGGAAAAACGGGCACTCAAGCACAAAGTCCAATATTAAAGTCATATTCCTTTTTATGGGCTATGATTAGGATTCTGAATAGATACCGAAATAAAACTTAATACAAATGCTGGACTATTTAGGTCAAAGGACCTCTACAGAAGCGTATCTGTCCTTTAAAGGCATTCCAGTTTGAGACTCAATTTTAAGAATAAGGCATAACAAATGAACAGAACACATACCAGGTGAAAGAGGGATTCTTCAATCCCCAACATACTCTACACCTGATAAAAACAAATCTAGAGGTTTTTTTTTCTTTATTTTCTTTAAACAACCGCCAAGGCTGGAATCAAAGATAAATAGAAGGCACAAAAATTTTGCTCTGGTTTTGTGTTATTTGCATTTTGGGGTTTCTTTTTTGTTTTTGGGGGTTTTTTTGTTTTCTTACAAATACAAATTAAACATGAAAAACACTCTACTTCAAAAGAAATCTAAATCAGTTGCATTCTAGACATTTAAAACCTATCCCACAATTTAAATGGAAAAAACAGTAGGCTTATAATTGTTTTATGATCACATATCAAAAGAAAAAAAATTCTACTAACACCTTTTATTCAATTTTAACCATACCAGCAAGAATCAAAACTGTCAATTTTTCCAATGGCAATTTCTACACACCAGAAGGTAGTCATGACTCTCAAAGAAGAAACAATTTGGATTTTTCCTGCCTTCAAAATGTTTATCAAATCCTGTGTTTCTCACAGGCTTTTGAAACACATAGAAAATAAGAAATATTCCAATGAATGAAACATACCAAATGTCAGTAATAAGCAAGACACATTCCTTTGGGGAAATGGCTGTTAAAAAAAAAAAAAATCCAGTCTGTATATGCAAATTAAAGCAAGGAAATTCAGTCTTTTTCTCTTCTTTAAAAATCTGTTTTTCCTAAAATATCATTCCACAAAATTGGAAGTGAAGGACTAAAAGGTGAGGAGGGAGGGGTGGGAGAGGGAGCACACATTATTAACACAAGAAGTAAAATTGTACAAACTTAAGCAGTTTATAATAGACTAGAGTCGAACTCCAGGATACCAAACGCTGGTGTAAGAAATTCACCATTCTGAAGGAGCGAGAAGATTTGTACTGCTGCGTGAAGATCAATGAAGAGCAATTCACTGCCTTGGAGCAATTCCCCTTCCCACTCCAAATCCTGGTTTCTGCACCATGCCTCCACGGGGAGGGCCTCTCATTCCACCACCCAGCCCACCTCGAGGGCCTCCAGGTCCCCGCAGGCGGTTATCTCGACGGTCCCCTTCCCGGGCAGCTCGGGTCTTCTTCTCTTCCACATTCAGACGGACCTCACCTCTGAACATGATGGGCTGCAGGAATCAAGGTAAGCAGACTTACACTGGGCTTATGGACTATTAGCTACCGAATGTAAAAGAAACAAGCTATTACAAAGAACCAGCAGCTTAAAAATCAGCTACATTCTCAGTTCAGTTTTTATTTCCAAGTCAGAACACGTAATATGCAAGCTAGCTCAGAAAAAGATAATTTACAACATGGCAGCACAAGTAACTCTCATTGTACTTCTTAGAGCTTTTTTTCCCCACAGAATTACATAATTAGAATACACATCTTAAGGCTTAGAATAACCTTCCATCACCCCCTAATGTGGAAAGACTGTCCTGCACATTATTTATGTGAAGTACATATCCATCTCAAAACATCCTTAGTTTCATCTGAACAGAACTGTAACAAAATGCTATTTGCCTTAACAAAATTCTGGAGAATTCCGAAGATAATAAAGGTAACAGAGCTTAGTGAAGGGAAAGATACATCCATACTACATCTTCGGCCTTTCCTTTAGCCAAACAGATCTAAAGTAGACAATAAAGGGTACTCGAGATGCCAATGAATTAAATTTATGTTACTCAGTGGCATGCACTGGTTTTCTAAGTGACATATTTTTTAAAAGTAAGTATCTAACACTGCTTATTCTACAGAGAAGTGTGTAAATTTCACACCTACTATATCTCATTTAACATTCACAACCATCTGAGGGCTGTCATTACACCTACTTGAGAGAGCAGCAAACTAAGGGCCAGGAAGGTTAAGGAACTCACCTACGGGTCACAACATAATGAGCGATGAAGCAGAATGTAAATTAAGGCATCCTGACAGGCAAGTACACACTTTAAACCACAGTGCTACACTACAGCCTGTCAAACACCATGGTCATCGGTTCAAGCCCCACATCAGGCTCCCTGCTCAGCGGGAAGCCTGCTTCTCCCTCACTCCCCCTGCTTATGTTCCCTCTCTAGCTATGTTTCTGTCAAATAAATAAATAAAATCTTTAAAAAAAAAAAAAAAGATTTATTTATTTGTCAGAGAAAGAGAGAGATCACAAGCAGAGGGAGCGCCAGGCAGCCTGATATGGGGCTCAATCCCAGGACCCGGAATCATAACCTAAGCTGAAGGCAGATGCTTAATTGACCCACCCAGGTGCCCAGAAAGGCCTCTTTAGAACTCTAACTGTAATATTTAAATTTTGATTAGTAGTGCCTGGGTGGCTCAGTTAAGTGTCTACCTTCTGCTCAGGTCATAATCCCAGGATCCTAGGGATCGAGCCCCATGTCGGGCTCCCTGCTAAGCAAGGAGTGTGCTTCTCCCTCTGCCCCTTCCCCTGCTCATGCCCTCCCTTGCACCTCTCTCTCAAATAAAACCTTAAAAAAAAAAAAATTCTGATTAAACGTGTATTTTTACTTGTACATCTATAAATACATTAACACTAAAATATTAAAAATATTTATGTAACTTTAATATTCACACTATATAAACCTCTTCACACATTAATCTGAAGCCCGGTTCTAGGTAAGATTCTACATACAATAAAAAAATAAAACCATAGTAAAGTCTGAAAGATAAGGGAGGTTTGGGCTGAGGAGTTTTTAAAAGGTAGTAACTGACATAATCTTTGAGGAATCCACATAAGGGTAAAAGCAACTGAATGAGAAAAATATACCAAATATACAGATCCTTTCTAAGGAAATTTTGCTTCAAAATATTCTTATACATAAAGATGCCATGGCTTATCCAGGTGTATTAAATGAAACAAACCCTTTACCTTGGACACCCAAGAAACTAGTTACCAGGTCTGACCTTTTTTGACTCACTGGGAATAACAGATCCTCTAAGGATGAATTCAAGCCTACACCAAAAAGACTGGCCACGAGATCTTTTTTGCATGCTGAATAATGGATTTATGCACAAAGCCTATGAGACATTTCCAGGTTCAGTACTCTGTAGCTATGCTAAGATAAGCCACTGTTCTCTCCTCGTGAGATGCTTCATAAGAACAGTGGTCAAATGGTTTGAAAGATTAAAAACACATTTGTAGATTAAGGCTCATATAACATTAGAACCACATTAAAACTTTACAGTATAACCATCAACACTGTGAAGAACATCATATTCTGTAGAACCTCTGGGAAATAATGATCTACATGGTTAATAAAATGTGTAGTCTTTTTTTTTTTTAAGATTTTATTTATTTATTTGACAGAGAGAAAGAGATCACAAGTAGGCAGAGAGGCAGGCAGAGAGAGAGGAGGAAGCAGGCTCCCCGCTGTGCAGAGAACCCAACGTGGGCCTCGATCCCAGGACCCTGAGATCATGACCTGAGCCGAAGGCAGAGGCTTTAACCCACTGAGCCACCCAGGGGCCCAAAATGCGTAGTTTTACTCTGCAGAAACTGAAAGATTAGTTGTTGCCAAGGGCTGGGGATATGGGAAAGGACTGTTTAACAGATAAAAGGTTTACTTTTGATGAAAATGTTTTGTACCAAGACAGGTGACGCTTGCACGATGTGTATTAAAAGCCACTAACTTTATACTTTAAAATGGTTCATTTTATGTTACATGAATTTCACCTCAATTTTTATTCTTGTAAAGATGAGGTTTTTAAACTCTCACACACCCATCTCAGTAAATAATTATTTACACTTTTGTTCTTCTCTACTAATACTTCTAGCAAAAAGTGATTTTTTCCTAATGAAAGATGCAGGGGAAGGGAAGGATTCCTTAAGAACTACACAGTAGTAAGATTCCAATTCTACAAAATCCCTCTTATTATTAGAAAGTACTGATAAGAAGAGCTCTGTAAATAAAAGTGGTCCCAGGCACGCTGACTCCAAACCTAGACAACCCAGAGAATAAAACGAGAAGTTCCTCATAGTCAGACCCAGATAACAGTCATGTATCAAAACTGCCCCAGGGAAACTGGCTCCTAAATGAACCCAGCTGAAAGGTAACACTGTATTTCACCTCCTAAACCAGAACCCCACTCAAGGAAAGAAACCTGCATAAATTTCAATGCATTGATAACTATTAGTTATTTCAATCTTTTCATTCAATGGCTCCAAAATTAAGTTATTTTAGACGAAAGTTTTGTTAAACTCCCAGGCAAGTGTTTTAATAGTAATGGCCAATCATCATGGAATATATTACCCCAAACATGTTGGAATCAATTGTACTTTACTCAAGACACAGTTTTAAGGATGAGTACATTCAAGGACCCAAGATACTCTTGTTAAAAGAAAAAAAGAAAAAAAATCACGATGAAAAACTGCTTACCCTGTTGCTAAGGACCTTCTGAACAGGCTCAGAATCATCAAACACAACAAAACCAAAATTGGGTAATTTCCCACCACTGTTAATGCGTAGCTCTACCACATTCCCATAACCTGCAAGAGAAACACAGACTCTCAAATAACTGATTAGAACACTTCCTTTAAATAGTACACACACACTATCCGCTGAGAGCCACTAGTCACATGCATGTGGATACAGACCACTTGAAGTGTGGCAATTCCTAAATAAGAACTGCCATTAAGTATAGTACATACTGGACTTCAAAGACTTAGTACAGAAAAACAAAATCTCTCATTTTTACATGTTGAAATGATGTTTTAGATACACTGGGTTAAATAAAATATTAAAATTAAATTTTCCAGGGCTCCTGGGTGGCTCAGTGGATTAAAGACTCTGCCTTCAGCTCAGGTCATGATCCCAGGGTCCTGGGATCGAGGCGCGCATGGGGCTCTCTGCTCGGCAGGGAGCCTGCTTCCTCCTTTCTCTCTCTGCCTGCTTCTCTGCCTACTTGTGATCTTTCTGTCAAATAAATAAATAAAATCTTTAAAAAAAAATTTAATTTTCCAGTTTCTACTTTTTAAAACGTGACCACCAAAAAAAAACCAAAATAAAATATGGCCACTAGAAAACTTTAAATTACGTGTCTCATGTTTCTATTGGACAACATTGCATTAGATTAATCCAATGTTTAAAATTCAACCTTCTTAGCGTGCCTGGGTGGCTCAATCAGTCAAGCACCTGCCTTCAGCTCCAGTCAGGATCCCCAGGGTCCTGGGATGGAGTCCCAGGTCAGGCTCCCTGCTCTGCAGGGAGTCTGCTTCTCCCTCTGCCCCTACCCCTACTCATTCTCTATTAAATCTTAATAAAAAATTTAAAAAATGTATAAATTAAAAATAAATAAAACTCAACTTACTTTGAAAAAAATCTTTAAGCTCTGATTTGTCCACTTCATGTGGCAGATTGCCAATGAAAAGTTGGTGACTATCAGGATGTCTCACAATTCTTCGGGGCTCAACATCACCTTGCTCACCAGCCTCACGGACTTAACAAAAACAGCAATGAAAGACAAGAGAAAAACATAAAATTTCAGTGACTACTTCAATCATTTTTTTTCCTCCAGCCCTAAACCTAGGTAATTCCATCACCTCTCGAATTTTTAAGAGTAGAAAATATCAACCACCCCTAAGAAACAAGCTCTCACCTCACAGTCCCCCAAACTAGAGAAGTCACCCTTCTGAGCTCTTACTTGGTCTAGGTCCCCTCTGGGGAGGAATATTTATTCGTTGTTCTCGCACTCTTTGATCCCTCTGAGGCCTCTGAGGTGGAATCTGAGATTCAGGCTTCGACTCCAGACGAGGCTGAAAAATGCAGAAGTCAATTTCTGTGTAAAAACAAAGCAAGCTGACCTTTTTTCTTGTAAAGTTTCTTAGCTGACAATAAGGTTTAAAAGGGAAAATGAGAGGGGTGCCTGAATATCGGCTGGGCATCTGACT
The DNA here is from genome assembly GCA_004023965.1 of Spilogale gracilis. Lineage (NCBI taxonomy): Eukaryota > Metazoa > Chordata > Mammalia > Carnivora > Mephitidae > Spilogale > Spilogale gracilis. The sequence continues at coordinate 13,837 of PITA01019070.1, read as the reverse complement.
CTTGGTTTCAGTTCAGGTCATGATCTTGGCATCCTGGGATCGAGCCCAATGTGGCACTCCATACTAAGTGCAGAGAGGGCTTGTCCCTGCCCACCACCCCCTGACCTTGCACTCAAGTGCATGCTCGTGCTCTCTCTCAAATAAACAAACCTGAAAGAAAAAATGACAATTCTCTCACAAAATTACTAAAAAAAACACTGCTTCTCTGTGTACCAGCTCCCACATTCTCTAAACCTAGATGAAATCAAATTACATGAAATTCAGGCAAATGTGCCTAGCATACAAGCTCAGAAACTCACCTGTGAAGCTGGTACTTTAACAACATGAGGTGGTATCCCAGTAACTGGAACAGCTCCACTGGGTGGAAGGTTCTTACTGGTCACAGATGCCCAAGAAAATGTCTAAGGGAACAACAAAATTAGTTGATTACCCCTATCAAAGTAATATAAAAGCTATTAGTTCTTCATTTCTTATACAAATGAATTACATTTTCACAGAATAGAGTTTGTAACTATTTTGACATTCCTTCTCTCCTCCTTACAAATTTAGCACTAAAATTCCCTAGGACTAGTGATCAAATACAGCAAATACAGCAAATTTAGAGTCTTAAGGAACTCCTTTCACTCAATTTCAAGTTTGTGAATCAAAGAAAATTCTCTGCTCCAAAACCAGCTCTTCTTCCTGATTCCCCCAACGGATGGTACAACCATCAATTCAGTGATATCAACTTTAGAAATTACTTTGAACACCTTTAAAATCCATATCAAATGTATCAAATCTTGGAGATACCTACCATTTACCTCCTATCTTCACTGCCATAACCTTAATCCCAGATTATCAGTATTTCTCTCCAGGACCACCACAATAGCCACCCAATTAGTCATTCTTTCCTATTCCACCCTAATTTTCTACTTGTAAGCTGAAGTCATTTCACATTTCTCTTTCCTACTCATCTAATCACTGCCAGAGACAGACCAAGAACACTATCTGTTTTACCAATAGTTCCCACACCTGGAACAATGCCTAGCACAGAAGTGCCTGAATTAACTGTTAGATAAATGATATAAGAGCCCTGACCCCATATATAAAGCATTAAAACACATTCCTTCATAGAGCATCAAATGTTAAGGTTCTGTGATTTCAGTTAACATTCACCCTGATGAGACTCAGGCTTAACTGAAAAGCTTCAAACTTTTGAAATCAAGTATTCTAATTAGAAGAGTAACTATATTTCATAGTGTGTTTCTACTTCTAAAGTTATCCTCAATTAGATTTCATTAAAAAAAAGCAGGAATAAGTCTATCGTGCCATAACATTTTTCAAAAAGATACATTATCACTTAATAGTTTTAAGGAGTATGTCATGATTTGAAACAAAATATTTTTAAAAAGTGGGGTGTTGGGGTGCCTGGGTGGCTCAGTTGGTTGAGCGACTGCCCTCAGCTCAGGTCATGATCCCAGAGACCCAGAATCAAGTCCCACATTAGGCTCCCTGCTCGGCGGGGAGCCTGCTTCTACCTCTCACTCCCCCTGCTTGTGTTCCCTCTCTAGCTGTTTCTCTCTGTCAAATAAATAAAATCTTAAAAAAAAAAAAAAAAAGTGGGGTGTTACTGATTTGGTGATAAAATAACATCTGAAATTTCTGGTCTAATAAGAAGTATTCAAGTTTCCTCAGGAGGGGAGAAGAGTTATTTAAATAAAACAATATACATTTTACTTCTCATCTGAGGTATGGCTCAATTTAAGAAATTTCCCTGAGCCAAAAAATGTACCTACAAAAGTCAACGTAACAATAATAAAGGAAAAGAGAGATTTTTAAAAATAAACCAGAAACATTAAGAATAAAGACATACTGCATACCCTCAAGTCTTCCTGTACTGTCTGAGCTATGTCCGTAGGTGCTGGGGAAGAACTCTTCTGAGTATCCTCAGGAGCAGTTTCTTCCAATACTGGCTCAGTCTTTTCCTCTTGGATTTCAGACACAGATTCTTGCTCTTGTTCTGGTTCAGGATCTGGCTCTGGTTCAGCAACAGGTTCCTCTAAATGTTCTTCTAAGTCATTGCTTTCATAGGAAAATTGAAGAAATATCACTCTGCTTCTACTGACTTATTAGCAAGAAATTCCTAAGTTATTTATTAACCAGATAGAGAGCTGAACCAAAAAATAGCTCCCTCTCTCCAAAAAAAAGATGTAGGAATTCCATATCTGAATATTAAAACAAGACAACTTTTAGAAGAGCACTCAGTGAGCAAATCTTAGCTGCAATCAGACTTGCTAAATTCCTTTTTTTTTTTTTCAGACTTGCTAAATTCTGATAAGCAAATACATCAACAGATTAGAATGAACCAATCCATGGCTTCTGTTACAATCCCAAAACTCTCACAATTTACCTACCACACGTAACAAAAGACAGGCTGTAGGGAAGGGGATAGAATTTTTCAATGGGTATAGTTGTAGTTTTGCAAGATGAAAAGTTCTAGAGATCTGTTGCACAACTATGTACATAGTTAAACATTACTACACAGTGCACTTGAAAATGGTTAAGAAGAAAAAAATGGTTAAGAAGGTAAATTTTATATTATGCAATTTTTACCATCAAAAAAGCCTCTCATTATAAAGAAATTACAAATAATTTTCGAAAAAAAATTAGTTTTGATTCAGAATACTAGCTCTTAAATCTTGGAATGTTTGTTCATGCTGCAGTTCCCCCCACCCCGAAATTCTAATTTGGTATGTTTGTGGTGGGACAGAATATTTTCAACCAGCAACCCACGTTATAATTAACATGGTTATAGTCCATCACCACACCTTCAGAGATACTTAAAAATATCCGTTAAGCACTAAATACTAACACCAACAGTTTCATATCACATGACACCAAGTAAATTTCATTTCTATTACTCTCAAACAAATTTATGTTCTGGATGCAGAGGAAAAAACACAGCTTAAGATAGTCAGACATTTAGTGTCTGAGTTAATTAATGAAATTAACTGCTGTTTAATTCATGTCTCAATTTCTATCAATTTCTGCCTGATCTTTAAAGTCATTAAACATATTTATTCCCCCCAAAGCACTTAATGCAATGCCTTGATATATTAAATACTTGATAAGAAATCCCAAATTTTATTTTTCATTTACTGCCAAGCAAGTCATAACATTTTTTCTTAGCTCAGAGCTATCAAAAGCAAAACCTTTCTTTTAGGCAATTACTGTTATATTCTGAGATAATTCTGAGAGAATAGATGACTACCCTCCAACAAAGGGAAAGACAAGACAACCAAGTTCTCATACAGCTCTCAACAGATGAATAAAGTTTTTCTTACCTGACAGCCTGATCATAGAAAGTTCCAGAATCATCAGGTACCACCTCAGGTGTCTGCTGTCTTTCTTCAGGTTCCTCTACCTCTTCCTCAGATTCTACATAAGAAAACAAATTTCAAGTAATTACTGCTTATTTAATTCTCAGATACAGATGATCCTTCAACAAGAGGGTTTGAACTGTGCAGGTCCACTTAAACTCGGATTTTTCTTGATAACTATACTACAGGACTAGAAATGTATTTTCTCTTCCTTATAAAGGCCTTTTTAAAAAAGATTTTATTTATTTTAGAGAGACAGAGAGAGACAGCTAGAGAATGAACACAGAAGGGGGAGTGGAAGAGGGAGAAACAGACTCCCGACTGGGCAGGGAGCCCAACTCAGGGCTTAATCCCAGGACTTGGTATCATGAGCTGAGCCAAAGGCAGAGGCTTAATGACGAAGGCAACCAGACGCCCCGCCCCCCCTTATAAAGGTTTTGATAGTATTTCTTTTTCTCTAGCTTACTTTAATACAGTATATAATAACAACATACAAAATGTTTATTGACTGTTTATGTTATCAGTAAAGTTTCCAGTCAACAATAGGCTATTAGTAGTTAGGTTTTTGTAGAGTCAAAGTTACACTGGGATTTTCAACGGGTGGTAGGAGGAGAGCCCCTAACCCCCATGTTGTTCAAAAGTCAGCTAGACATTCACTTTCACAACGATCATCATGATCACAAAAGTAATGAGGTGGATGCAGGACAGGTTAAATACGTGTTGGGGATTAAGAGGTGTACTTGTGAGGAGCACTAAGTATTGTATGGAAGTGTATTGTATACAGTGGAATCACTGTATCTTACACACGGAACTAAAATAAGAAGAAATAATGAAATAAATAAATAAAGCAAGCAAGTGCAACAATTTGGTAATATCAAGGCAAGAGCTTTAAGGACAGAATTAAGGCTATTACAGTGTTTGAGTTAAGAACATGGGAGTCTGAGGGCATACTGTCCATAATCCAATGCAGGCTCTAGCACCTAACTAGCTAACTAGCTATACAGTATCAAGCCAATTACTTCTCTGCATCACAGTGCCCTACTCCATTATATGAGAACAGTACTTACAGTACTTACCTATAAGCCTGCTGTATTACACAATGAATACAAAGCACTTAAGACTCATTTCAGCCATATAGAAAACATTATTATACTGATTATTATTAGTGTTTAAGAGAAAATTCGTCATGGGTTTCTTATGTATCTGCACATCTCACGACTAGGGCAATGACTACCCTTTGTTTCAACTATCTTTTAAAAACATTTATACAGCAAACAGCCTCAGAAAAATAGTGTCTCCCTACAGAGCATAGGGCAGGTATGTTTAGTGCCCATGATAAAAGATTTTGATTCCTTAAACTTAGGGTTCCACTCCTATAATGCACCCCACTCCAATGCAGGTATCATCTAGACTTCATGGTGTCCTGTGGAAAATGTGGCAAAAATGCTTAACACTGTTGCAGTGAGTAATTACCCATTACTGATTAGGAGTTTTAGGACTTCCATGAAGCAGGTTAACCTATTAGCTCCACATAGGTTAAAAACTCAGACCCTTCCACTATCTTGACAATTAGAAATTATTAATGAAGAACATAATATAATAAGAACATTCAAGAAATCCATACTCTTTTCAAGTCAACCTGATGCCATCTAAAAAAAATGTAGACAAGTAACTTACCCTCCTGAGGCTCAGTGACAAAGCCACCAAAGACCTCATCTTGGTATCTGAAGATATCATTGTGAACGTAGAACTTATTTGCAACAGAGCCCTGAAATGCCAACAAAAACTTTTCATTTATTCAGCAGACTTTCAAAGAGCCAAGTCACCCTACACCAATGGTTCTCAACTAAGGAAAATATGCACCAACAGAAGACATTTGGCAGTATCTGGAGAGATTTCAGTTTTCCCATGGGGAAGTGCAACTGAAACTACTGAGAAGAGGGCAGGGATGCTGTTAAACATCCCATAATGCACAGAACAGCCAGCCACAAGAATATTATTCAGCCCAAAATGTTAACAACACCATGAATGAAAATCCCTGCTCTACATTATAGCCATTAAAAACTACACTCAAATATATTGCTTCCTTAAAATACCACCAAATGAATATCCAAACACTGGTAAAGCTCTATGTATGTAAGATGCCACACATCTCAAATCATTTTTTGAATAAATACATACTACCAACTGCAGCAAGTATTTAAAATGCCCTTCATCTGTATCCAACAATATCGATGTAAGTACTCAACGGCGGTACAGCTGAAAAGGTTTGCCCACACTAGGTAGAAGACGTACCAGAGTATAAATCCAACTATGTCATTAACTAGTTATTCAGTGTCTAACACTATCTCTGTCTAACACTATCTGTTAAAAAAAAAAAAGATGTCACCTTACAGCTTTGAGTATTAGTATTTGCTATGAACAGTTTATGTAACAATGCATCATACTAAGGTAATGTTAGAGTCTTCCTCTTTAATGCAAAAAGAACTTTAAGCAACCTGGAAATGGTAATCATATTCCACATGATTCTTTGTATGGTTAGAAGTCCATCAGATTTTGTTTTGTTTTGTTTTTTAAGATTTTATTTATTTGACAGAAAGAAACACAGCTAGAGAGGGAACACAAGCAGGGGGAGTGAGAGAGGGAGAAGCAGGCTTCCCGCTGAGCAGGAAGCCTGATGCAGGGCTTGATACCGGGTCTCTGGGATCATGACCTGAGCCAAAGGCAGTCGCTTAACAACTGAGCCACCCAAGCGCCCCAAAGTCCATCAAGTTTTATACTACAGATAATCTAAGCCATTCTCTAAACTCATGACTAAAATGAAACCTGTAATTTTTTAGAAGACAACTTATTCTTACAGTAAAAGGGTAGAGGCTTTAGATTCATCATTTCAGACAGAAAATATCTTAAGGAGAACGCTAGAGAAAACATCTAACAGCTATTGAGCACTACAACATGCTTATGCAAATAGGTGCCCTGACGCCATTCAGTCTGCACCTGTCAGAAAGACAGTACAAATAGAATTATTCAACATAAACCTGTGACCCTTTCATGACAAGCATGGTAAAAAGAACCAGGGCTCCCTAAAGAAATAACAGGTTCCAGAACAGGGGCTGGGACTAGAGCAGGGAGAGTCCAAGATGAGCCTGAAAACATCTGTTTCACAAAAGTCATAAATGGTCCCCTTGCCGAAAACAAACAGAAGTCAGCTTGAAGGAGTTCAGACTTAACAGATTAGGGACATTTTTTTTTTTTTAAAAGCTATGATTTTTTTTTTAAGATTTTATTTATTTGACAGAGAGAGAGATCACAAGTAGGCATAGAGGCAGGCAGAGACTGCAGAGGAAGCAGGTTCCCCACGGAGCAGAGAGCCCAATGTGGGCCTTGATCCCAGGACCCTGAGATCATGACCTGAGCTGAAGGCAGAGGCTTTAACCTACTGAGCCACCCAGGCGCCCGATTAGGGGCATTTTAGACATGAAGTTAAAAGGTGGGTTAAATCCACGAAATAAAGACTCCACAAATAACAGCAGATAAAAAGCACGCAGAGTACTTTACTGTAAAATGCGAACTAATGAATACGAAATGACAGAAAGATAATCACCATTTATAACTATCAGAATAGCAGCTGACTCCAGCAAGAATGATGATAAAACTAGCACACAGTAGTTTGATGAAGAACAAAATACCTGCATAGTCTCAGAGAGCAACCACAATTTACCAGTAAGAAAAATAAAAATGCTAACTTCACAGTGCCAAAATGTGGTGACCATCACCTTAACTTAGTAATCAACTGTTAACGTCACTAACAGATAGGACTTTAAATGACATCTAGTGCCTTCCCAATGTGAGGCACTAAAAGACCAATGTGTGTATAATCTAAATCTAATCATAAAGAAATAGACAATTCAAACTGAGGTACAAAGTACTTTGTGCTCTTCAAAAATTTCAATGACATGAAAAACAAAAAAAATAAAGAATTATTGCACGCTAAAGGAGACTGAAGAGACATGACAGCTATATTATGTGTAATCTTGGATTGAATCTTGGACAAGGAAAAAAAAAATACCATAAAAGAGATTACTGGGACAATCACCAAAATTTAAATATGAGCTACAGATTGCTAATTGTATTAACATCAGTACTTCCTAAAGTTGATTACCGTGGTTATCAAAGAGTGTGCCTTACACTTAGGAAATGCTCACTGAAGTATCTAAGGATGACTAGGTATGATGTCTCCAACCTACGTTTAAATGGTTTTGAATTAAAATGACAGGTAAACAGAAAAAGAATTAGAAACTTATAGGTAAGTGCTGGCAGTGGTTCTAGGTAAGGAGTATGAATTACTGTACTATTATTACAACTTTTCTCTAAGTCTGAAATCCAGAATGAATAGTTTCTAAAAAGATATGCACAAACTTTCATTGTTTCTTTTTTCATACCTCAGGAGCAAGGACAAATGTCTGCATGAATCTCCTCAAAGCCTGGTTGTTATTAGAGAGCAACCCCATCACCTGGACCACTACACCATCATTAAGAGTGGCATGAGCATCAACATGGCGAATCTTAGTGTGGCAATTGGTAAAGTTTTGTGACATCACTTTCCTATGGATCTCCTACGGAATCAAGGCAAGAGTTAATGACATACATAACATTTACGCAATGTCCAACAACAAAGAACTTCCTAATACAGCACAAGTAGAGTTAGTTTGCATGCTAAAATTACAAACTGCACAACCCCTACTCTAATTTGCCTTAGAACAATTAATTAATTTGTTAATTAATCTAATTTGCCTTAGTTTATTCCCAGGGACCACCTTGAACTTTTTAAAATTGTCCTGAATTGACACATCTAAAAAACGTTTACAGTAAATGAATGATCCCCATGATAAAACAAAATTACCTCCTAAACAAAAACCTTCAGAATACAGGATTCAAAACGAACAAATTTGACACCCTAAGCTTTTCAATGGCTATCATATTTACCAAATCATTATAAATACCAAAATTTCTAAAAAAAGAAATTTGGAAATTTGATCTTTAAATATCAGTAAATCTACTAAATATGTATCTGCCTCAATTGTATGGGTTATTTTCTAGCTGTGTTTACAACCTACAGAAAACTTGGGATGCTTACTTTCTGTCCATAGACCGCATCTGCTGGCTTTCCATTTGAATCCAATCCCCCATGGACATAAGAAGAGTTCTTTCCATAAAATCTGAAAAACAGAGAGACAATTTACTTGTCAATTTCAAGTAGCGTAAGACTAGATACTTATTTTTCATGTTTGGTACCCACTTGCCGCACTGGCACACTCCTGGAAGCAAGATGTGTTTTCTTTTTCATTTCTGTATGCAATCACAGATGTACTCCCTTCCCTCGTGTCACTCAGTATTTGCTGGATACAAATAGATTTGGTCAATGAGGCAGAACACTTATTTTACAAGACGTAAGCTCCAGGTTTCAGAGCAGATGACTGTGTTGGGAAAGATCTTTTAGTCCATGTCAGGAAGGCTACTTAGAATGTAATTTGTTTATAAATTTGTTTTCACTCTAGAAGCAAACAGGCAGTTTTGATACAGATAAGGCCGCCTATACCCTTCCATAGGCTGGGAGAGTCTGAGGGGTTTCCATTAAAAACCCGGTAACAGGGGCGCCTGGGTGGCTCAGTTGGTTAAGTGACTGCTTTCGGCTCAGGTCATGATCCCGGAGACCCGGGATCAAGCCCTGCATCGCTCCCCTTGCTTGTGTTCCCTCTCTCGCTGTGTTTCTGTCTGTCAAATAAATAAATAAAAATCTAAAAACAAAACAAAACAAAACAAAAAAAAAACCGGTGACGGGGCTCCTGGGTGGCTCTGTCATTTAGGTCCAACTCTTGAGCTCAGCTGAGATCCTGATCTCAAGGTCCTGAGAGTTCAAGTCCCACACTGGGATCCATGCTGGGCACAGAGCCTACTTAAAATGAAATGAAATAAAGTCCCAGTAACTCATGCAGTTGAGGTTTAAGAGTAATTTTTAACAATTTCTGCTGATGCATTAAGAGCTTCAAACTTTAATTCTCCATAGCTTTAATTGATCTATATCCTCTATTGTTTTGTTTTCATTGTAAAACTGGATCAGGAAAACCTAACATAGACAATCAAAAGTGCCACAATGGGGCACCTGGGTGGCCCAGTGGGTTAAAGCCTCTGCCTTCGGCTCAGGTCATGATCTCAGGGTCCTGGGATCAAGGCCCACATCGGGCTTTCTGCTCAGCAGGGAGCCTGCTTCCTCCCTCTGTCTCTCTCTGCCTACTTGTGATCTCTCTCTGTCAAATAAATAAATAAAGGGGCGCCTGGGTGGCTCAGTTGGTTAGGCGACTGCCTTCGGCTCAGGTCATGATCCTGGAGACCCGGGATCAAGTCCCACATCGGGCTCCCTGCTCGGCAGGAAGCCTGCTTCTCCCTCTCTCACTCCCTCTGCTTGTGTTCCCTCTCTGGCTGTGTTTCTTCTCTGTCAAATAAATAAAATCTTAAAAATAAATAAATAAATAAATAAAATCTTTGTTAAAAAAAAAAAAGTGCCACAATGCAGAGATAACTATTATAATTTCTTGGTAACTATACTACAGGTATACAACTTCACAAACGAACCCATACATGTCATTTGACATCATGATTCTGCTCGCCCCCCAAAAAAGAGGACAGCTTTGGGCCCAAATTACCACAAGTATACCCTGCGAATTTTAAATTTATTAAAAAGCTGCATGTCAGCCAGTATATCAGTTCACTGATAGCTAATCCATGTTTTGTTTTTAAGATTTTATTTATTTGCCAGAGAGAGTACACAAGCAGGGGGAGAGACAGGCACAGGGAGCAGCAGACTCCCCACTGAGCAAGGAGCCCAACGTGGGGCCTGATTCTAGGACAATGGGATCAAGACCTGTGCCGAAGGCAGATGCTTAACCAACTGAGCCACCCAGGCAACCCCTTTGGTAATCTACTTTTCATTACAGGCATACCTCAGAGACATTTCATGCTCAGTTCCAGACCACCACAATAAAGAGAATATTGCAATAAACAGAGTCAAAAAATTTTTTTGGTTTTCCAGTGCATTTAAAGGTTATATCTACACTACAGTCTATTAAGTGTGCAATAGTAATTCTATAAAAACAGTGTACATATCTTAACTAAAAAACACTGTATTACTAGAAAGTGCTAACGATCACCTGAGCTTTCAGTGAGTCCTAACCTTTTTGCTGGTAGAGGGTCTTACCTCAATGTAGATGGCTGCTTACTGATCAGTGTGTCACATGCAGAAGGCTAGAGTGGCCGTGCCAATTTCTTAAAGACAACAATGAAGTTTTCCCCCCATCAACTGATTCATCCTTTTGCTATCAATTTCTCTACAGTATATGATTCAGTTTGATAAAATTTTACCAAAAGAAGAACTTCTTTCAAAACTGGGAGTTAATCCTTCAATTAATCCTGACACTGCTTTAACAACTCAGTCTATATAATAACCTATCGTGTTGTCATTTCAACAATCTTCACTGTGTCTTCACCAGTAGATCCCATTTCAAGAAACTACTTTCTCTGCTCATCCATAAGCAGCTCCTCATCTGTTGAGTCTTATCATGAGACTGCAGCAATTCAGTCTCATCTTCAGGCTCCACTTCTCATTCTAGTTCTCTAAGAGAACTATTTCTACCTCATCTGCAGTTTCTTCCTCCACTGAAGTTTTGAACCGCTCAAAATCATCTATAAAGGCTGGATTCAACTTCTTAACTCCTATTCATCTTGGTATTTTGACATCGTGTCCCATATTTTGATATCTTTCCTTGAGATTCTGAATCATTTCCAATAATATAAGGCTGCTTCATCTACCCTGAAAATCTGTTGTGTTGTGTAGCCACCTTCATTAATTTCCTTAGCTAGATCTTCTGAAGACCTTGCTGTGGCTTCCACACCAGCACTTGCCACTTCACCTTGCACTTTCATTTTATGGAGACAGTTTCTTCCCTTAAACCTCATGAACCAACATCACTAGCTTCAAATTCTACTGCTGCAGCTGCTTCACCTCTGTCAACCTTCATAAAATTGAAGACTTAGGGCCTTGCTCTGGATTAGGCTTTGGCTTAATGGAATATTGTGACTTGTTCAATCTTCAAACTACGCAAACTTTCTCCATATCCATAATAAGGCTGCTCTGCTTTCTTATCACTTGTGTGTTCTTTTAAGTAGCACTTTTAATTTCAAAAACTTTTCCTTTAAAAAAAAAAAAAATAACTTTTCCTTTGCACTCAGAACTTAGCTAACTGGCCCAAGAGGCTGAGCTTTTGGCTTATCCTAGCTTTTAACATTCCCTCCTGATTAAGCTTACTTCTAGGTTTTGATGTGAAGGAAGAGCCATGGGACTCCTCCTTTCACTTAACAGTTAAAAACTATTATAAGGTTAAATAACTGGCCTAATTTCGATACTGTTGTGTCTCAGGGAATAGGGAGAGAGATGGGGTGCAGCCGTTGGTGGACGAGTCAGAAGACAGAAAATTACTGAACATTACGTTCAATATGGATGGGCATAAGTCCCAACAGAACTATAATAATAACAAAGATCGCTGATCATAGATTACCATTAACAAATATAATGAAAAATTAAAAAATTTTTCAAAAACTTCAAAAAATTGAAATATTGAAAATTACCAAAATGTGACAAAGATACAAAGTGAGCAAATACTGTTGGAAAAATGGCACCAATAAATTTGTTCCACATAAGATCACCACCAACTTAGAATATGCCAAGTATCTGCAAAGCACCATAAAGCAAAATACAGTAAAATGAGATATGCCTGTATTATCAAAGTATACTTCAGAGATAAAATGTGAAAAAAGGTGTTGGTGTCAATAAATATCACTACTGACAAGAAACATATTAACTGAGTTATCTTTCAACTTCTCCTTTTCAAATTCTAAACTTACCTAACCTGTGAGGGCACAGAATCAAGACATAAAAACACAAAAATAAAAGAACTTTTTCACTTAACAGTCATGTCAACACCAACAAATTTTTAACCCCTTACCATCTTTATCTGTAAAATAAAGTTATCCTAACAATGCCCTACTAAAGGTTTTTGTAAAGACCAATAAGAATTATAAAATTATAAAGCCTTAAAAGAATACAAAGTATTTTCCATTTTCAGACCAAGGACTCAAAACAAACTTAAAAAATTCTTTCGCGGGCGCCTGGGTGGCTCAGTGGGTTAAAGCCTCTACTTTCGGCTCAGGTCATGATCTCAGGGTCCTGGGATCGAGGCCCGCATTGGGTTCTCTGCTCAGTGGGGAGCCTGCTTCCTCCTCTCTCTCTGCCTGCCTCTCTGCCTACTTGTGATCTCTCTGTCAAATAAATAAATAAAATCTTAAAAAAAAAAAAATTATTTCGCATCCAAGAAGCATGCTATCTAATACGCAAGCTTGGCAAAATATAGAGGAAAATAGTCTGGTCCAGCAAATACACATTTTAGAATCTCTAAGAAATATTCTGGGAGCGCCTCAGTGGTGTAGTCTGTAAACATTCAACTCTTGGTTTCAGCTCAGGTCATGATTTCAGGGTCATGAAATTAAGCCCCACATCTAGTTCCACACTCAGCAAGGAGTCTTGCTTAGGACTCTCTCCCCCTCTCCGTCTGCCCCTACAAGCACAAGCATGCTCACACTTTAATAAAAGAAATTTTTAAAAAAAGAAAAAGAAATTATTCTAACAAGTCCACATAAATAGATGTATTTGTAGTTCTGTATAATGCAAGACTGTTAAGAGGAAATAATGGAAGCAACCAACAAAATTCATCACGGGATTAGAATATGCTACAATTAATGTAATACATATACATATAAAGAGGGCCCCAAATTATCAAGTAAAAAAGCTAAAAGACAGTACATAAAAAATGTTTGCATATACAAAAAGAAAACTGTAAACATGGTTTTTAGTAAAGCTTTCCATGTTTACTTCTTAAACTTAATTTATAAGCCTATCCCATTTCCACTGAAGTTTCCCCAATTTTTTAAAAGCACATCAACACAAAAATATTACAGGAATAGCCTTCAACACATTCACTAAATATTCAAGATTCATCAAAAACAGCACAAAAAACAGAAACAAAAGCATAATTATACCTTTACATTTTCAGACACCATTTTACCATTTTTCTAATAATGTGTAAGTTTAGGTAACTTAGTCTAATTTCTACTTGTATATTCTATTTAAAATTTTAATTTTAGGGATACCTGGGTGGCTCAACCAATTAAGCATCTAAGTTTTGATTTCAGCTCAGGTCATGGTCTCAGGGTCCTGAGATAGTCCTACCATGGCTGGACACTCAGCAGGGTATCTGCTTGGGATTCTCTCCCTCAGCTTTTGCCCCTCCCCCTGGTACCACATGTGCGCGCTCACTCTCTCAAATAAATAAATCTTTAAAAATATTTTTAAAAAATAATGTTAACAG
>PITA01019069.1:0-38621 GCA_004023965.1 Spilogale gracilis | reverse complement strand
TCACATGAAATATCTCATAGGAGAGATGTCACTGGGTCCTTCGAGGCATATGACTTTCTAGAAGTTCTGTGTCTGGCTTCCTCAAAGATAATCTTTATGTCCATACACATTTGAACAGCCATCTTTGCATCCACCCTTTATTGCCAGGTAGCAAAATTCACCAGAGACAAAGATGTTGTTCCTATATCTCTAAATCTTTGCTAGATTTTCCCTCTGGATACATTTGTCCTTTCTCCTTCACTAGATTTTTCTCTTTAAACACATTTGTCTCTTTCTCCTTCAGTAACAGACCAGAAAAGACAGATAAAACACACTAATGCATTGGAAAAATTTAAAATGGAAGTTTGCCATTTGAACACAAATTGTGTGCCAGTTTCACATACATTTTCAAATCAAATTCTAAATTGATATTTAGGCATTGATATCTTTGAACCAACAAGTCATAATATGTATTGTCTATTCTTAATCTTACTAATATTCTAGAGTTTATCTTCCCATGTTACTTCCTTCAGTTTAAATGTATTCATACGGTATATCCTTTTTATTTTGACTCTTCTTTATGTTTATACATGGCATCAGCCTTACTTTATACTATCTCAATAGAAAATTGATAGATCTGGGGCTCCTGGGTGGCTCAGTCATTAAACGTCTGCTTTCAGTTCAGGTCATGATCCTGGAGTCCCTGGATCAAGTCCCGCATTGGGCTCCCTGCTCTGCAGGAAGCCTGCTTCTCTCTCTCTCTCACTTCCCTTGCTTGTGTTTCCTCTTTGGCTGTGTTTCTCTCTGTCAAATAAATAAAATCTTAAAAAAAAAAAAAGAAAAAAGAGAAAAAAGAAAATTGATAGGTCAAGAGGGCTGAATACTACTGAACTTTTTCAGTTCTATACTCTCTAACCTGTAAACTCCTTATCACCAGACACCTATGTTATTTCAACTAGTGTCATGCTTTATTACCACAGTTAAGCACCTATATGGTGAACAAGCCAACAGGCTAATACTTAGTGCTGCTTTCACAAGTAATTACTATCTATGAATTTCCCCCAGAATCTTCTAGCATTTTTAATGCATTGGTAGAATACCATGCATAGTAGCTAGTTTCCAAAGAAGATCATAGTTTTTTTCAGTATTCCTGCCCTCGTGTGCTTTCTTCTTTTTGAATCTGAGTTGTCCCTTGCATTCTGAATCAAGAAAATAGATTATTCTGAAGTTTGTGGATTTCCAAAGCCTAGTCAGAAGCAGCCTTGAAGTTTTCTACTAGATTCTTTTGAATTTTTCTTCTTGGCATGATCTTTCTGTGAAACCAGCCTTCCTGCTTGTGAGTAGCCTAAGCAATGTGGAGAGACCATGTGCAGGGACGCTGGTCTATATTCCTAGTTAAACTCCCAGCTAGCAGCCATTGTCCACAACCAGCCATGTGGCAGAGCCATCTTGGACTGTAGATGGCTTCTTTGAAATAGAGACTAGGTCTTATTATTTTTTTCTTTCTTCCAGGTTTTGAATGCCTATTAGCCCTTCAGAAGCTGGGTAAAATTGTTATTTGGGGGGCGCCTGGGTGGCTCAGTTGGTTAAGCGACTGCCTTCGGTTCAGGTCGTGATCCCAGAGACCCAGGATCGAGTCCCACATCGGGCTGCCTGCTCCGCAGGAAGCCTCCTTCTCCCTCTCTCACTCTTCCTGCTTGTGTTCCCTCTCTGGCTGTGTTTCTCTCTGTCAAATAAATAAAATCTTTAAAAAAATAAAAAAAAAAAAAAAAAAAAATTGTTATTTGGTTTAAAATCAAATTGGAAAATGTTCTCCAACAGGTAGTAAAGTCTACAAAGGGTACTGATATTGAGGGACATTGTTTAATAACTTACTCTTAAAGTTTAGGCTTAGGTTGTTATAAGTAGTTTAACTTAGAATATCAAAAGTGACAAAGGCTTAACATTTCTCAGAATTGTAAGCCAGGTAACAATGATTTGTTAGCAATAAAAAATATTGTCAGATACATAGATTTTAAAGATTATTCATTTTCATTTGACATTGGAAAGTAGGAACAAAATCCTTATGGTTGCATCTTCCAGTTATCACAAGGGATTCTCTGAATGTCTAAAATGATTAGGAAATCAGAAACATTAAAACCCTACAAAGAATATAGTGAGATCAGTGTAGACATATATTCTTTATGTACTTTTAAAGCTCATCAATCACATAGCGTTGTCATGTGAAACCTAAAAAAGAATAATTCTTAAAGTCTAAGAAGCATTGGTTCTCAGAAAAGTTTAGCTCTTCACAGCAAATAAATAGGGAATTAGTGGGGGAATTTGGGGAATGAAAATTGTCCACTGTCCTGACAACAATAATTCAGATATAAGTAGACCTAACAAAAGTACCTTGCCAACACATGCGTAACCATTCTCCAAAATGTTTCTTTTAATATGTGGCCACTTTACTTAAAAAAAAGCTCCAGTTAAAATGTAAAATGTTTCCTCTCATGATCAGCCTTAATATTTTGAAGTGAGTTTATCCAATGGACACAGTAGAATCAGTTAAAATGACATTTGTGACTATGCTCTGTAAATTGTTAGGCTCTAAATATTTTTATTAGTCGTCCTTAACCACTTAAGTTTCAAAATGAATGCAGTACAAAGAAATTTTGATGTGGGGGCTCTAGTAAAATGATGATTCCATTAAAATGAGCTACTTCTGTGGATGCTTAAGGGAACATCAGCTAAAAACTAGTGGAAGGATGTGGAGTGCAAAGCTCTAAAAGGAAAGCTAAGACAATGGAAAAAGATGCAGTGCATAACTAATAGGTATTCCATACATGTCTCTTTCCCTTTGCCCTACTTTATAATTTTGATTGAAGTCAGAAACAAGCAAGATCAACATCTTTTATATACTTGCACTAGGAAAGATTTGTGAAAATGAGTAAAAGAAAACCTTTGAAAAATGAATATTGGTTAATAGTATTAGTAATCTGGTGTAACCCAGGAATATAGTGTCCTTGGAATCAACATTACATACTCAGGTTCATCTCATCTTGCTACATTCTACATATTCATAGTCCTTGTGGTACATACTTGCCCCTGACAGCTCAACTCATTATAACAATCCAAAGCAGACAGAAAACATAATGCAAACATATATCTCAGGCCCTGCACTGTCAGCGAAGGACAAAGTAATAACATAGGGAAATTCCTTCTTGCTCAGTTTGGGTAATATTCAGTCCTATATGTCCAGTTCTCTTTTAAGCTACATATCAGCATATAGCCTTCTGAAGTTTTAAATCCAAAATTAAAACAATTTTATATAACACCTAAGAGTAAATACAAAGAAAAGATCACATGAAAGGATGTAAAAGGCAAGAAGGATTACTATTTTAACAAATAGTTTAAAATCATTGTTTTGGTGTGGCAGAATACGGAGAATAGGTGTCTGTCTCAGTAAGATAAAACTAATAATAGCTAATGGAATTGAATAATAAATTTAATTAATATCTTCTTTTTTTTTTAAAGATTTTTTTTATTTATTTAACAGAGATTGAGATCACAAGCAGGCAGAGAGGCAGGCAGAGAGAGCAGAGGAAACAGGCTCCTTGCTGAACAGAGAGCCCAACTGGGGCCTCCATCTCAGGACCCTGAGATCATGACCTGAGCTGAAGGCAGAGGCTTTAACTCACTGAGCCACCCAGGCGCCCCAATTAATATCTTCTTTATGGGTCACAATGAGCATACTGAACATAGGTTTTATGCAAGGGAAATAAACTCGCACTAGACTATTGTCAAACACTCAAATAGAAAATAATGTTTCTTGGTGGGGGCAGGGGGTGGGAAACTAATAAGCAGAGAGGTAACAGAATATACATGGAATTCCAGCTTTCAGTTTATTTGGAGAGAGATGCTTACATCTGGCAAAGCCATGGTAAGGATTACTTGCCCTGTTTAGGATTCTAGTAGAGAGGGACCACAGTCAGTATTTTTATGAATGCAGCCAAGAAACTTGATGTAACTCTGAAATAGTGGAAGTTCATTATCAGGGATGTGGCCATGTTAGAAAGGAAGGTATTTGAAGCTCAGGGGCTGGTTCTTTTGCAGTGCTGCTAATTTAGACCTGATCATTTCTACTGGTGGAAGTGGATAGGAGATGAGCTTTCAGGTTAGGGTTGGTCTATCTTTAGTAAGGCTTATGTAAGCATTGTTATTGGTGGGAAAGTAGACACTCACAGAGGTCAAGTAACTTGTCCAAGATTATTTAGGTATTTAATGACAGAATTGATACATTAATAGAAGTAGGAAGGGCCTATAATTTTATTTTATTTAACATCTTCATGGGAAGCTTTCTTTGGTAACTTATGAAATAATTTGAGTATATGCATTAATTTGTTTCTTGTGGGTTTTGTAAAATTTGTATGAGGGAACAACTGGGTAGTTTGTAGTTTTTTTTGTTTTTGTTTAGTTTTTGTGTTTTTGTTGGGTGTGCTGGAGGTAGTCACGAATTGCTGATAAACAATTGGGTTTCTTTCTTTTTTTTGACAGTTTCTTTGTCTTTGGTTTGCTTAGGTTTTCTATTTCTTTTTGAATAAATTTTTGTTCTAGAGAAATTTTCATTTCAATTATGTTTTCATCTGTATTATAAAATTATTAATTTAAAAATAATCTCTACTGATCCCTATCTGTGCCTTTTCTTCCCTTAGGTGTTTTGCTTTTATCTTACTTTTTCTTGATAAACCTTCCAAATCTGTGTGTGTTTAGTTTATCTTTGGCTTATCCTCATTATAATTTCTTTAAATCTTAAAACATTTTTATAACTTCAGTTCACAACTTTTTAAAAAGTCCTTTTCTGCTCAGTCCATCATCTTTATTGTTTCTGGGTATGTTTCTGTTTGCTAATTTTTCTATTGGGTTTGGGTCACATTTGCTGCTGCTTCATATGCCTTCATATGGGTCATGTATTTTTTTAGTGAATTTATGACACAATGAATGATGCATGTCAGAGTATATGAGATTTGTTAGCTTTCTTTAAAAAGTGTTGACGTTTGTTTTGGCTGACTTGATTCTTTCAAGGTTTGATTTTAAATTCTTTTAGGGCAAGATTAAAGTGTTAGTCTGGTCTTACTCCTATTTAAGTGTGACTCTTAAGCAGTTTCTACTGATTGCCCTGAATGTTGAATGGGATTTTTATAGTCTGGCTGCTTGGAATTTGGATGTCTCAGTCCTTTGAGGTGTTTGGGGTTTGTTCAGTTGTAACTCCCTGACTTTGCTATTTGCCTAGATTCATAGAGTTTCAGCTTTATATTCACAGAGTAGTATGATATCAGAGATTCAAAGGGATCTTAATAAAAATGTCAGGAGTTTAGTCTCTGCACTGCGGATTCCTTCTTCCTCAACTTCCCCAAACTCTGAGAAATGTGCTTCTTCAAATCAGCAATCTCATTATTCTCTGCTTGCCTTCCTCATTCCTGTCCAGAAATTGCCTCCAGGCAGAAAGCCAGAGCAAGGTAGAGTTTCCTTTGTGTCTATTCTCTTAAGGATCATAGTCTTATTCTGCCTTTGGTCCCAATGTCTGGAAACATTTTTTTTCTTACTCTTGGTCCACTTTTTAAATTATTTACAATAGGAAAGAAGGTTCCCCTCTAGTTACTCCTTCATGACTAGGAGCTGTACTACATTCTACTCGTTTTGAAAAGTTTTACACATTTTTGTGGTTTAATCTTTAATGCCATGTAATTTTCAGTACGGTTATTTTTAATGTGGAATTATTTAGGAGTGGAATTTTTGGTTTCCAACTGTATATTTGTGTTTTTGAAAGGTTATCCTTATTACTGCATTGTAAATATTTTTCTTTCTTATTTGTTCTGAATTCTTTTGAGATAGCATTGAAAATTTGGGCAAAATAATGTATTTTACTTAATTATTGTTTGCAGGGTTCTGTATATATCAATCATATACATTACTATTGAAATAATTGAACCTGCCAAGATTTGGGTTGTTTAGTCTATCAATTTTAGATTGAGTAGTATAATAACCTTCCAGTATAATTCTTTGATATATTTCTTTATCCTATGTATAATTTTAGCCATGTAGTAAGCTGCATTTAGTCAGTAGCTTCAGAATTTTTATATTTTCCAACTGTATTAATTGCTTCCAGGCAATTAACTTTTTCCTCTATTTATTTTTTTATTACTCCAAACATATCTTCATTTTCATCTAGTGAAAAAAATAATTACAAAGAGACAATATTTTTCTCAGCTCTATTTTTTATGAGTTTTTGTATTATTAAAAATGTAAATTTATTTCCTGGAAGAATTTACAACAAAAAAATAAACACATCAATAGATAGAGCCCTTCAGTATTCACATAACAGCTGACAGCAAATGAGCAGCAGAATTTCAAGATCTCCTTAGGAATTAATTAAATTTTCCACTGAGAGGGTTTGTATCATTTAGTTTACTATTATTTTAGTTATATATTTGCCTCTTTTATCTCCTGCACTTTCCAGGGCTAATATTAAGATAGTTGAAAGCAAAAGTAAAGGAATATATAAATTAAAGAAATATTGTGGGGTTTTACCAACTAATTGCTACCTCACTATAAGTTTGACTCTCATTTTTGTTGTTGTAGTACCATAGACTAACCTCAGTGGGAAAACTTGGATAACAAAGACTGAAAAAAATAGCTTAAAGTGCTTCTTAAGACTGTTATAATATTGTGATACTATTTTGCTGTTTATTTACACAACCAGAATTTGCTGTTGGTATTTAAAGAACCCTTATCAATAAAATTGCCTTCACATTCTGAGAAGATGACTTTAGATGTGACTTCTACTTTCAGACTTAGTTTTAAATCGAGAACCAAAATGAAAAACAGTGAAAACAGCCTTGCAAAGTAATGGATCAGGAGGAATAGTTTTATATCGGAACATGTTCAAACATCTCATGGCAGTAAAGAGTAAGAAAGCATAAGGTCACATTCAGTCTTTTTTTGACTCATTCAGGAAACAAAATGCCAGCCTTAATGGGGCTTACAATCCAGTGGAAGAGAGAGTATACAAACAGAAACACTAGAGGGAAACAATATGTGTCATGTAGGGAAACATGCTGTAAAAAAGAATATAGTTGCAAAGAAAGGCTGAAGGGAGTTCAACTTTGCTATCAGTTGTCCAGAGAAGTCTCACTTAGATGTTATAGGAACCATCTGAAACAAGTGTTGGAGTGAATCTGGTAGGTATCTGAAGGATAAGCATTTTGGCTCTTAGAGGAGCAGGTGAAAAGGCTGAGAGACAGAAGTGTACCTGTTGCATTCACAGAACAGATTGGAGACCAGTGGCCCTTACATGTTAGAGAACAAATGGGTAAAGAGAGGGACAAATCATATAGAGCACTGTAGGTTTTGATAAGAAATTTGACCACTGTTCTTAGTGAAATTGGAGGGTTTTGACCAGAGAACTGAGATAATCTTTTTTTTTAATATTTTTTAAAAATAATGTTTGGATGTTTTTTTTTTAAATAATGTTAGATGAAATATTGGCTATATGGAAGCAAAGGTAAAAACTGGAAAATCAATCTGGAGCCTGTTGTGAAAATCCAGAAGATAGTGGCTTGGAGTCCAGTGATAGCAATGGAGAGAGTGAGAAGAAATCAGGTGATTGACACATTTTGAAGAGTGTTTTGGCTGCCTTTGCTGATGAATTAGAAATAATATGTGAAAGTCATAGAGGAATAAAGGTTTTAAGATGAAGAGTTAGAAGGATAGAGTCCTTTCTCTATTTTCTTTTAAATATTTTATTTATTTGACAGAGAGAAACACAGCTAGAGAGGGAACACAAGCAGGAGGAGTGAGAGAGGGGGGAAGCAGGCTTCCCACCGAGCAAGGAGCCCGATGTGGGGCTCAATCCTGGGTCTCTGGGATCATGACCTGAGCCAAAGGCAGTCGCTTAACCAACTGAGCCACCCAGGCACCCCAAGTTAATTCTCTTAAGAACTTCATCTAGATATAAGATAATTCAAATATTTCAAGCCAAAAATTAATGAGTGGAGTTGGAATTAATTACAGTGATTATTGCCAAACCTGGTTAGAAAACTGAGTCACTGGGGGGCTATGTAAGAATATAGATTCTTGGGGCGCCTGGGTGGCTCAGTTGGCTAAGCGACTGCCTTCAGCTCAGGTCATGATCCTGGAGACTCGGGATCGAGTCCCACATCGGGCTCCCTGCTCGGCAGGAAGCCTGCTTCTCCCTCTCTCGCTCCCCCTGCTTGTGTTCCCTCTCTGGCAGTGTTTCTCTCTGTCAAATAAATAAAATCTTTATATAAAAAAAAAGAATATAGATTCTTAGCTCTGTTTCTAGAGGATCAGACTCTATGTGTCTGAAGTAGAATTGATGAATAAAGATATGTATGTAAATAAAATAAAACAAGGAGGCTGATAAGAGAAAAATGTAATATTAATGATGTTTTACTTGCATACACAAAAATAGAGCTATTTTCAAATCAGTGATGGACAAACTACTTATAGCCCAACCACTATAAAAAAAAGGGTTTTTTTGTTTGTTTGTTTGTTTTTTAACATATCCATACATGTCTATGTGTTGTCTGTGGTTGCTTTCATTCTGCACAGCAGATTTAAGTGCTTGAGATAGAGACTATATGGCCCACAGGCCTAAAATATTTATTATTTGTCCCTTTAAAGAAAAGGTTGCTGACCTTTGCCCTAGAAAATAGTTTACATATAAATACTTCTGCTTTTGCATAATAAAGAAAATTATTTGGTGGATTAGATTGAATAATTCAGGCCTAGAGGTGAGAATCTGAAGTTAGATAGTATATTTTACAACCTGATTTTATTCAGTTGAATGTATTTGAGTAAATATGTACTGATCAGCTACTTGGATCTTGTTCTCTGTTAGTTGGGCTAATCTCATGGACAACATCATTGCCATTATGATACTGGTAAATAAGGGAAATCTTTTATTAATTAATTAATTTAAGATTTTATTTATTTATTTGACAGAGAGAAACACAGTGAGAGAGGGAACACAAGCAGGAGGAGTCAGAGAGAGGAAGCAGGCTTCCTGCCGAGCTTCCCGCTGAGCAGGGAGTCCATGTGGGGCCCTATGTGGGGCTCCATCCTGGGACTCTGGGATCATGACCTGAGGCGAAGGCAGACATTTAAGGACTGAGCCACCTAGGCGCCCCAAGGGAAGTCTTTTAAATCTAAACAATTCATCTTCTGTTTCTTCTGTTGGTAGTCAATCATTGTCCATGCTAGGTGAGTTAAGGACAGGGGTGTAAAGAAGTAGAAGTCAGGGCGCCTGGGTGGCATAGTTGGTTGAGCTTCCAACTCTTGATTTTGACTCAAACCATGATATGAGTTGTGGGATGGAGGTCAAGTCTGGTCCTGGCTCAGTGAGGAGTCTGCTTCTCTCCCTTTTCCCCTGCCCATCCCCCCACTTGCATGCACATGCTCTCTTGCTCTCTCTCAAATAAGTAAGTCTTAAAAAAAAAAGTGGAAGATATAACTTGAGCTGCTTTATCCTGTGGGCTATATGTAAAAAATATGTAAAGCTCTACAATCTTGCTAATTATATGAAACCAATAAATACAAAGAAAAGTACATTTTTAAAAAAAAGATTTTATTTTTAAGTAATCTCTACACCCAATGTGGGGCTCGATCTCACAACCTTGAGCTCAGGAGTTGTGTGTTCTACCTCCTGATCCAGCCATGTGCCCCAACATTTTTTTTTTAAGGACATACTCTCAAGAATTTATTTACTCTTCCATGGCTTAGGCATGCGCACCTGAAATGCACAGTACTAACCGTCTTACCCTTTGAATAAATGGACCACAGCATTTCATTAAAAAGAATAAAACAAACAAACAAACAAACAAACAAACAATTACAAGCTAACCACTCATCTTGAAATGCTAGTTACCTCCCAGTTTCCCAAGACCTTGTAGACTCATAGCATGTGTGTATCAGTCAGGATCCTTTGAAGAAGATGACCTAAACTGAGATGGTACAAAAGACATTTTTTTCTGAGGGACCCAAAAAGGAATGTTGAGGCAAGGCTCTTAGACACTAAGAGTAGAGAAAGCCATTACCATGCCCTGAGTTGAGAGCCAAGAGGAGGAAATGGAAGTATTCCATGGGGAGCTACCTTCAGAAGGTGTCTTAGAAGAAATAGCCACTACCATTCCTTGACTCTAAGTCAGGAAGTGTTCAGGGCAAAGCATATTCAACAGTCATTCTCCATCCTCTCAGAATTTCCTATTTCCTCATATTGGGCAAATCTATTTGCTTGTGTGAAGCAAACAGAGAATAAACAGCACATTGGAGGGAAAAACAGTAGGGGCATCACTTCTTCAGGTGAATGTTTTCTTCTGTGTAGATTTTTGTTGTTTTGTCTTTTTTTTTTTTCAAAATTTTGAGGGAAATTCATTTAGTTTCTTTTAAAGCATGTGCATTTGAAAGGAATCAACAAGTGTGACATAACATTTACAACTCAGTATACTCTGAAGAACATCAGGAAGCCTGCAAAATGAAATATACCTGGTGAAAAGTGCCTTGAGTGGAGCCCAATAAATCTTAGACTAGCAGACAGTTGAAACAAGAAGACCTGTTGAGCAGGAGAGTCTAATCCACAGGATAAATTGTTCCAAGAAGAACTCATCCTTGTGAAAATATATTATCCATATGACAATACCAAGGCCATCATCTAAGGCAGTTATTGGCTGTGCAAATGCCAGTAACAAAAGTGAAATATACCAGAAGATTGAAGGTGGAGAAAGAAATAGGCAATCATATACTAAATACAGAGAGATGGAAATGATGCCCACATAGGTTCTGCCAGTTTTTTCTCTAAGACATGACATTCCTTCCATCTGCCTTGGCTGGTGCCACCAAAATCCTTTTTCAGATATATTTAAAAGATAACTTAAGAGAATTTACTCAATAACTATAATTATAATGACAAATACATAGTTAATAACTATATCCTGGGATAAGTCACCTCAGGCCAAGAGAGGTCTTAAAAAGAATGCTAATGGCAAAAACAAAACGATACTGAATACCAAAAAAACCCCTAAACATTTTTAAGTTCAAAGGACAGAGTTTATCACAGTCTTGGAGAGGAAATCTTGCCCTTTGCTTCGTTTAGTGAACAGTTGTAAAAAATACTGTTACTAAAACACCTTATAAAATTGTAATTCACTTGACTTGATATATTGAAGCATGATATATAATAAAATAAGAGCCAAATTAATGTTTTTGGGTTAGTCAAGCAAAAGAAACCTAAAGAAAAGAATTGTGCTTTTGGTGAGGGAGAGCTGCTGCTGATGAAATCAGGTGAGACACCTGTAATCATTGCCTCATCTAAATAAATACTCAATCTTTATTTTATCTGCACAGATACAGTTTGATAAAATGTACTTTGCCAAAGCAAGGGGATGATTAATCTCCTATTAAATAGAAAATTGAAATAAATCTCTGGATACCTTGACTGAAAATATCCACAGAGAAAATAGTTGGGGTTGTTTGTTAACTACATATTTTTATTTGTGTCATAAAAACTTATAACTAGTCACCAATATCTGATGATCGTGGTTCATTTGAAGACAGGAAATTATTCAGACTTTTCTACCTTGAGGGACTATGCTAAGTTTCTCCTCTTGGGCGTATGTGTTCAGTGATGTGATTTGTCTGACTCTGCATAGTCTCCGTGTTACAGTCATTGTTCCCTTGATTCTCAGCCACCCTTGCAACATCATCCAGCAGGTCATTTTTGTGCCACAGAGTGTTAGGGTGGCCATAAAAGTGGCACTTTTTTTTTTTTAAAGATTTTATTTATTTGACAGAGAGAAACACAGCGAGAGAGGGAACACAAGCAGAGGGACTGAGAGAGGGAGAAGCAGGCTTCCCGCCGAGCAGGAATCCTGATGTGGGACTTGATCCCGGGTCTCCAGGATCATGACCTGAGCTGAAGGCAGTTGCTTAACCAACTGAGCCACCCAGGTGCCCCAAAAGTGGCACTTTTTAACCCTCTTTCTGATTCCAGTTTTGTTACTCTGTGGCATATCTATGTTATATTTATGAGAACTCGTCTCACCAATTCAGGTCTCAGTTTATTTATCTGGGGATGATTTATCTGTATTTTATTAATGATAAAGTTTTATGTCTATACTCGGTAAAAGAACCAAAGGGTATTTTTATAAAGACCTAATAATTGTCATTAATAAGGAATAGTCAACTTAACTAAGTTACTTTTTATGATAATACTAACTTTTCCATTTTTTTCTAAATAACACAACAGGTTTTAAAATTTTTGAACTAATTCATGTTCAGTAACAGTGATCTATGACATATAAAAATATGAAGAAGAAATGAAACTTCCTTGCACCTATTAATACATAGTATAATATATTTATTTTCTGGACACACATTCTCACATATAGAGATGCACATTTCAGCAGAATGAGATGGTATTTCACATAACACTATTTCGCAAACATTTCCCACAACTCATCTATTTTAAAGGATTATTATTTTTTAAATTTTATTTTATTTTTTCAGTGTTCCAAGATTCATTGCCCATGCCCCACACCCAGTGCTCTACACAATACATGCCCTCAGTACCTACCACCAGGCGCTCCCATCCCCCCAACCCCTTCCCTCCAAGACCCTCAGTTTGTTTCTGAGTCCAAAGTCTCTCATGTTTCATTTCTCTCCTTGAATTACCCTACTTCCCATTTCCTTTCCTTCTGTTACTGTCCTCTATATTACTAAAGGATTATTTTAACTAATGACATAATGTGCAATCTGTCAATATTACACAGCTTAGTAAAAAATGCCCCTATTTAAAAAAAATTATACCTTGTAATATTTTCTTTTTCTTGTTCTTAGAAGCAATACTGTGATGAAAACCAGAAGGCGGTGCAGAACCTGTGTGGACATCTCTTAAATTTCAGGGTTTGATACATTGAGTCAAATTGCTTTGCTAATGATTGTCATTAGTTTATGCTTCTACCTGCATCAGGTATTTGCTACAATATCAAACAATTGTTTATACTTTTCTTGTTTTGTGTTACTTTGCTAAGTAATTTCACTAAATGTTGTTTAGGATGAGTAGATAATATCACAATTATATCATACTGAGTCTTACATAAACCCAGTGAGGAATATATATATATATTCTATATATATATATACATATACACACATATACATATATATACATATATAGAGATTTGTGTATATATATATATATATATGTAATGGGATACACACACACACAAAAGCACAGAGCAGATAGATAAATAGATATAGATATATATATAGATATAGATATACCAAATAGAAATGCACACACGCACACACACACACACACAAACACCACATATATACACACAACTAACACATCAGTCAACGCTCCTACCTTAGGAATACCAAGCAAAATCTGAGACACTAGGAACAAAGCTCCTACCTTAGGAAATACCAAGGAAGATCTGCAGTATTAAGAACAAGCAACAAATATGCTTATATATCTGATTAGAAGACCTGACATTTTTTGATTGCCTTTCTGCTGTAATGGAAGCAGATTCTGATGAGAGGATAGAATTGTGTGACCTGGTTGTCTGACTTGAGGACTATGGATATCATATTGAACCTATCAGCTTAGCAAATATTTTAAAAGGCAAAATATAGCAAGTGTTGACATAGATGTGGAGCAATGTGAATTCTCAGGCACAGCCAGAAAAGTAAATGGTAAAGGGCAGAACTACTTTGGATAGATTTCTTGGACATTTCTCTATTTATTTTATGCAATCTTATGACATCTCTTCTCAAAAAAGTATCCAAAATTTGTATGTTTAAGCCACAGTCCCTTCAGAATTCTATACCATCTTTCATACCTACTGTTAGTTATCTTTATAAGCATATCTCATAGGCCTTTAAATTTTAAAGTATGCACCAAGCTTTCATAACTCCTCCCGAGCTTTCTGTATTAATGACGCCAACATTCTATTATTCAGCTTTGATATTTTATACCTCAACTCTACCCAGTACTCTTCATTTACCTTTTAAGTGCATCTTGTCTCTCACTTTATTTTCTTTACTGTTTAGTTTATTTCCTTATTATCTTTGATCCTGACTCATTTTCCTGCTTGTAATCATCCTGTCCTATGCATTTCTCTACTATCCCTTCTCAGAGCCCACTTTTGGTCATGAAACTACCAGGCCCAAAGTTTTCTAAACCTTTATGTGAATGTAAAACACAATCCTCTATTTTCTATTTGGAATTTAATGTCTTTTTACATTAGACATTCAACTTTTAGCAATATTTCTCTTCTTGTAATCTTCTCTATCTCTATATATTTACTCTTTTGCATTCTGTTTTATTAATTAAACAGAGGAAGAGAAAGAGAGAGAGAGTGAGAAAGACAGCAAGAGAGGGAACACAAGCAGGGAAAGTGGGAGAAGGAGAAGTAGGCTTACCTCTCAGCAGGGAACCTGACACGGGGGTTTATCCCAGGACCCTGAGATCATGACATGTGAGCCAAAGGCAGAGGTTTAAGGACTTAGCCACCCAGGTGTACTACATCCTGTTTTTCAATAGCAACAGATTATTTACCATTCTCCCAACGTTTACCATTCTTGCCTTTCTAAATTTGTGCAGTCTAGTGTAAAATACACATTTCTTTCCTTTGTTCCAAGTGACAGATATATTTCTAGGTCAATTTAGAGACAGTTTTTGCATAAATAATTCGTAAACCTGCTAGTAGCAGTTAATCTTGCCTTTTTGCTAGAGTCCAAACTAAATGTATTTCTCTCCTTTGGAGAATCTATCCCATTCATTTCTTTGAATCTATACCTTTTCTTACCTACCTTTCTTACCAGATTCTGAGAGCCCAAATCTTAGAGCTGATTCATCTTAGCTTTTCTCTTCAACACATTGCAGGCTCTATATGTGCACATTGGATTTAATTGAACTCCACTGAAACTTTAATCAGTGTATACTCTAAGAGACAGTGACAGAGACACAATGACCTCTTCCCATGGAACTACCTTTCAGCAGCCAGGCCGTGAGATGTACTTTCTGGATTACATCTGGAAAGCCGAGCCAAAAGGAAGTAAATAAAAGGAACCAAAGGGTGTTTTTCAATGGCAGGAGCATCAGGCGAGGGCAGATGCACCTTTGGGTGTACTTCTTGCCCTAGAGTCACTCCTCTAGCACCTGAGATGGGATAGCCGGTGTAGACTTCAGCTTGCTGGGCTGCAACTTGCTTTGGGACCTGGCTGCTCTGATGGTTTTCTTCTCTATTCACTTTATACTCAGTGAAAGAGATACAAATGATAAGTGTAATCAGCAATGTCCAAATTATGACTGTCCCAGCCCTTAGAGACTGCTTACACTGACTTATTTTTGGATTAAATGATGTAACAAATTTGAAAGAATACTACTGGATTCATTTAATAAATAATAGTTTCCTTTATCTTTCAATAGACTTCCTTTTATTTTTCATCTATAAAGTGGAGATAAATAATACCTTGCCTGTCACTCTCATGGAATTATTTTTGAGGTGAAATTTGATAATGAATATTCCTTAATAAAATCTTAAAGTGTGGCTCAGTGGTTGGGCCTCTGCCTTCAGCTCAGGTCATGATCCCGGAGTCCCAGGACAGAGCCCCACATCAGGCTGCCTGCTCCATGGGAGGCCTGCTTCTCCCTCTCACTCCCACTGCTTGTGTTCCTTCTCTGGCTTGTTTCTCTCTGTCAAATAAGTAAAATCTTAAAAAAAAAAAATCTTAAAGTGTTAGTTTTTATCAGGTTCCAATACTGTTTGGTCAGATATTCTACTTATCTGTAAATATATCCATTAGAGAATCTTGCTGACTCTGTCTTCAAAATATAACGAGGGTTTGGCCACCTTTTCCTTTCCTCACTGCTCCCATGCTGTCCAAATCACCTGGGTGGCTTCTTCCCTGGCTCCTCTCACAGGCTCTTCTCATCTCTGCAGTGGGGTTGAATGTTCTAGATACATTGTGCATGTTGTGTCATACATCTCTTCAAACCTTGAGAGTCTGCATTTCACTGAGGGAAAGAAAGAGACTGTAATACAGTTATTTCCCCACAATCAATTATTTCATTATCTTTCTTGTCTCTTTAACTGCAGTTTTCCCTCTTGCTCATTTCATGTCCTTTCTGTCTGCCTACTTGTTATTCTTTGAAGGTGTCAGCTTAGACTCTTGCTTTTGTACCTTTGTAAGGGCTACTGTCACTACCAGGGATTCTCTTCCCTCAGCTGTCCACATGGTTAATTCCCTTACCTCCTCTTAGACATTACTCATATGTCATCACTTCAGTGAAGACCATCCTGATCACTCTGTTTAACATTACATCTCCCTGCATTCCTGATCCCCTTGATTCTGCTCCACATTTTTGTTCTTCAGACTTATTAACTAATGTTATACAATTTATTTGAAAATATTTGTTTTTTTGTGTGATTCAATAAATATAAGTTCCATTACAGATCTAAGTTTTGTTCACTAATGAATTTCAACCTTCTGCAACAAGCCATCACTAAATATTAGTTGAGTGAAAATGAATCACTAGAGACAGAGGTGTCATTTAAAAAAATCCATTTATAGATTTTTGTCAAAGGGCTTATTGTCTAACATAGCATTATGCACACGTGGACCCATGATCAGACCATTATCACTTTTATCTGCTACATTAATTTTTGGTTCTTACTGATGCAACCTATCCCTCCTATAATTGAAGCTGCTGTCCACAATTGAATTGGCATCTCTTGAGAGAAATAGAAACATGGAACTGACTTTTCAGAATTCTGATAAAAAATGCATTGCTCCATGGCTGAGTGCACTTAATTTTCTTATATATTAAAAGCTAATGCTTGCATCCCACATGAAGGTAGAAACCATATGCCAGGTAGCTATATATCCCTGGAGAATGGTCCCCAAAACTGCAAGCTAGTTTGCATGAAGGATGCTAAGTTATCAAATTCTACTGACAGACATGTATTGAGTTTTTTTTTTTTTAAGGATGTAAACATTGTGAATTTTCAATAGGAAAGTATTTTGATATGTTACAGTTTTTCATAATTACAAATCAAACTTAGCTATACTTTATGATTTCTATTAATGATGATTATTCATGAAGCACTTCTGACTTGAAATATATGTAGTTTTGTCATATTTGGACACAGAGTCTATCCTGTGGTGCTTGAAGTGAACAATAATATCAAATGAATGGCTCTAGCAGAAAAAAGTAAGAGACTCTCTTTTAGCCATAAAGCTCTTTGGTAGGGATTACAGGTTGAAACTATTGGAAGAGGCAGATAATTAAACCCTAAGCTACTTGTGGAAAGAAGACGGAGGATGAGGACACTGATACCAGAAGGCATTAAATACAGAGATCAGTGATGGGAACCAAAACCAGCAGGGAGTATTCTGACAGCTTTTTTCTCCCTCTTATTCACATCACATGGTGATACTTTTATTTTAATCTTTTCTTCCCTGTTTATAATTTTCTCTCTCTTTTTTTCTGGTTCAATTCTGTGAGTATGTTTGTGTGAGTGTGAGTTTATGTTTATGTGTGCACATGTTTAGGGCTGGGGGTGATGATAATGATCAAGGTTTAAGAAAAGTAGGTGGAATAGGAAGAATCCACAGTGATTTGTGGAGTTGTGACACTATTTTTAATTATATTTTTATTACTTTCTCTACTTCCACTTTCCCCTTATTCTTGTCTGTTTTCTTAGGCCCAATCTGATTTTTGTTTGTAATAGTAGCGGAAGGTGAATACCATTGATATGATTGCATATCATTTGTTTCTCTCCCAAGCAATAATTTCAGCAAATAATTTTCAGATAATTTTTAAAAATTATTTACTTATTTATTTTAGAGCGAGAGCATGAGCAGGAGGGGACATTTGGGGGAGGGGCAGAGACTCCCTGCTCAACACAGAGCCCTACTTGGGGGCTCCATCCCAGGACTCTGAGATCATGGTCTGAGCTGAAATGATGAGCCAGCTGCTTAACAAACTGAGTCATGTAGGCCACCCCTCAGATGTCTTTAAAAAACAACTTGTGTCAAGGTTTTATGTCTTGTTGGGCCAGAATGTTTCAGAAGAAAGATCTACTCAGGCAAGACAAGCTGCCCTTTTGTTTATCATTTGTATCAGGTAAATAGAGAGCCATTGGCCATTTTGAGAAGTAGCCATAGACATTATGGAGCACTTACCTCACAGTAGCTACAGGCCTTTATGGTTTGTTAAAACAATACCAGTGGAAGGAGGGGTTACAAATTTTCCCTGTGCAGATGAGTATCACTATTGGCATTCTTTCTGGGGACAGAAGCTCAGAGTTCTGGAGTTGTCTCATTGAAGGCAGCAGCACTATAGCACTGTTAATATGACACACATAGATCTTTATAAAAAGATGAGCAGAAGACAGAGGTTAGCTGTACCATGGGACTTGTCTTATCATAGGCAAGAGAACTTTGATAATATCCTTAGATATATTGTCTTAATTATCTGAAATGGGACTTTGTTTCATTTTATTCATTTTTCTGCAAATGTTTAGAGAGAAGGAAAAAAAAAATGGAAACTGTCAAGACAGGGGCAGAGAACACATACAGACATGCCCTTAGTAAAAAAGGATTCTGATTAGACATTTTGATTTAAGATGTAATAAGCAGATGATGGAATCCATACATTCAAGAATTCATGAATCTATGACCAACAGTTCAAGTGACTGTAGGGCACATATATATGAAGTAATATAGCAAAGCATTGCTAAATGTCATCTTTCCTAAATAGAAAGAGCAGCATTCTCATTGCCATGGCAATTTAAAGAGGGTAGAAGCAGAGAAAGAAAACTAGGTTGTGTATTAGATGTTTTGATTGCCAAGATGAGAAAACTGAGATGAGTTACCTTAATCTCCATGAGAAAAGAAAATTTCTGAAAATGGCATTTGAAGGGTTATGGAAAGATACGATATAAGTCAAACACAGCTAGGTGTTTTCCAACTCTTCTCAATGGGATAATTAAACCATATGGATCTGAAAATTAAGGTGATGACTCAAATAAAGTGCTGTCTTAACAAATCTACATTTCAGAACAGAATTAAAGAAGTGTCATTATACAATGCAAAATGCAAAGCACAGTGCATTACTCTGAATGTTTTACTCTGCAGATATGTAAAATCTTGACAGAATGGAGGGCAACATTTCAAAGTCAACAAGATGGAGCTTTGCTTAAGCAGATACAATAAAGTATCTATAAAAAAAAAATCTAATGGGAAAATATTCCCTCTCAGGGCCTCATACATATCACTACAAATTCTTCACCCAGAGGATCTATTTTAATGAGGAGGAATAATTCAGTTCTGTGGTTTATTTATAAATTCTGATAAGAAGGCCAGTGATAATTTACAAAAAAACTTGTTTTTTATTGTACTTTCCCCCCCTGTACTTGTGAAATATATTTATTACCAGTTCTTTACGCTGAACAATACCTTGCAAAGTAACGATTTGACTTTAAGAAAATTGCGGAAGACTATGACAACTTCTTCCTAGACACACTGCCAAAGGCAAGAGAAGCAAGGACAAAAATGACCTGTTGGGGCTTCATCAAGATAAAAAGCTTTTGCACGGCAAAGGAAACAGTCAATAAAACCAAAAGACAATGTATAGGATGGGAGAAGATATCTTTAAATGACATATCAGATAAAGGACTAGTATCCGAAATCCAGTATGGAGGTTCCTCAAAAAGTTGAAAGTATGACCCAGCAATTGCACTACTAGCTATTTATTGCAGAGATACAAATGTAGTAATCTGAAGACACACGTGCACCCCAGTGTTTATAGCAGCAATGTCCACAATAGCCAAACTATAGAAAGAACGCAGATGTCCATTGACAGATGAATGGGTAAAGAAGTTGTGGTTTATATATACAATGGAATATTATGCAGCCATTGAAAAAAATGAAACCCTGCCATTTGCAACAATGGAGATGGAACTAAAGGATATTATGCATAGTGAAATAAGTCAGTTAAAGAAAGACAATTATCATATGATCTCACTGATATGTGGAACTTAAGAAAAAAAGCAGAGGATCATAGGGGAAGAGAGGAAAAAGTAGAGCAAGAAAAGCCAGGGAGGGGACAAACCATAAGAGCTTCTTAATCTCAGGAAACAAACTGAGAGTTGCTGGAGTGGAGGTGGGGGTAATGGGGTGACTGGGTGATGGACACTGGGGTGGCTGTATGTTAGGGTGAGCACTGTGAATTGTGTAAGACTGATGAATCACAGACTTGTACCCTAAAACAAATAATCCATTATATGTTACTAAAAAAAAGAAAGAAAATCATGGAAGAGTCAACTATTAGTTGTCAAAACTCAATTACCCCAGTTGTTTATTTTTTCAGATTATGTGTGTATACATATATGTGTATATTTGTGTGTGGTGTGTACGTGTGTGTGTGTGTGTATCACACACATAATTTTATTCATGTAGTCATAGTACATTTAAACCATTTAACCTAAATATTAGCTCATAGAACTTATGACAGTGAGGTCTAGATTAAGATAATGGCTTTGACTTTAGTTTAGACTAGTAAAGTTAATTCTCTTTTATAGATTTTTAAAATGCCATCTCTTCTCACAGCATTTGTACCTGTTTATGCTTACTTTAATTATTAGGCATGTACTATATCCTACATACTGAGTATGACTTACACGCATTATTATTAACCTGTATTGG
Source organism: Spilogale gracilis (assembly GCA_004023965.1). Classification (NCBI taxonomy): domain Eukaryota; kingdom Metazoa; phylum Chordata; class Mammalia; order Carnivora; family Mephitidae; genus Spilogale; species Spilogale gracilis. The sequence continues at coordinate 17,867 of PITA01019069.1, read as the reverse complement.
GTATTTTTCATCAAGGATAATTTAATCTAAATTTTCATGTAAGAAAATTGAATCTCTGTATTGAAATACTCCATCTCTTTTAGCTATTAGATGGTGGAACAAGAAATCTAATTCAAGCCTATATTATTATTATTATTATTATTATTATTATTATTATTATTATTATTACAAAGCCTGGAGTCCTTACATTGGACTACACTGTCTCTCAAAAACTACTTTTTTTTTGTCTTTTGGGTTTATTATTTATTTATTTGTTTTGACATGGAAAAAGACCGACATGGATTTAATGACAAATATTTCATTTTGTTTGCTGAACACCGAAATGATGTCCAAGGAACTGTCATTAAATAAAACAACCTGAAAATAAAGCATTTCTCTAGCATACAATTAAATTAGAAATTATTTTTACATCTCTTCAATAAGTAAAATAAAATTCTGAATGAGCATGTTATATTTAGATTATAGTTCAAAGTAGGAGAACAAGAATATAAAGCTTTTTTTTTGCTTCTTATGACACCATTTATATAGTTCTAAATATGTATAAATAGCTAAGAGAACAAGAGAGGAAACCATTATCAGATATAAGAATGCAACGAATTCCTGGAAGATACAGCTTAGATGAGAGAATATTAACTAAAGCCTGATTTGTTATTGGCTATACCTCAGAATCTAAAACAGTTCCTAGAATAGAGGATATACTCAGTACATTTTGTTGAATGGATCAAGAAATAAAGCTAAAAGCTGAGGCCTAGAAAACTTGAAGGAGACTAAATCAGATACATGTATAGATTTTGCCTTGTGTATGACTGGAAGTCCCAGGATGAGATTTGAGGGTTAGAGAGGGCTTAAGAGAGAAAAGAGTTGCAAATAGGAAGTAATTATAAGCCTGTATGTGGACTATATGGAAAAATTCACTTCATCTTTATTATCCCAGACACATTTTGTTGAAGGACCAAGTCAGTTTATATTATGAGGCAAAACCCAAGGTTTCCCTTCCAAAAAGTTGACCAAACATTTTGGAAAGATCTAGGTCTGCAAGGATGGGAGTGAAGTGCTGGAGACTCTAGTGTAAATAAATGAAAAAATAGAGAGGTTAAGGAAAATGAGAGAAAATACAAGACATAGATACAATCAAGGCTATTTGACTATAGGAGTGTTACAGAGACAACAAAGACATGGAAGTGAAATAATAACCAAAGTGATGGTTGTAGGACATTTCCCAGAGATAATGATGACATAAATTATATACTGAAGTTGTCTAAAAATCAAAATCAGTTGAATGGGAAATATTTCAAGAAACTTCAGACTACAAGGTACAAATGAAGGACAGATCCTAAGTTTCCAGAGAGAAAAATAATGTCATACAACGAATAAAAATCGGAAGCTTTAGTTTGTTTGTTCATCATCAAGAGTGGATGCTGGGAAAATAAAAAGGGAAATGCCCTCAAAGTTCTGAGGCTAATAATTTTGAATCTAGAGTCTATATATACTAAGCTAGAAAAGCAATCAAGGATAATGACAGAGCAAATGTCTTTGGATATGCAAAGACATACTCTTGGAATTAATAAATATTTTTTGAGTTGTCCCCTGGATTCTTGTAGGCACTGAAGATAGAGCCATTAATAAGGCAGACAAGGTCCCAGTTAAATGAATGACATGTTCCAGAGGTAGGAGACATGTACAAAAACATCAGCAGGAAATGGTAATAGATAAAAGAGAAAACAAGTCCTCAAGTTCTCTACTGTTGAAAATATCAATATTAAAGACCTTGCCTCAAATTATGGCTGTTCTAAACACCCTGGTTCCATTTATGGCTAACACTGGATAAATCAAAACTTCTCTGACAGGTTTCCAATATGCATGGAAGTCTTTTATCTCTCTCCTTCCTCTTCTTTCCCTCTTCTTTGGTTCTTTTTTTTGTGTTTGATTTCTTTGAATCCGAGGTAGTCAAAGTCTTAAAGCCTCTCTGAAATTAGTCTCTCATTTTGTATACCATTAAACAGCTGTTCTTTGCTTTTTGCTACCATTCTGTTTTGAACAAGTGCTAGGGTAAGAACTGACTTTGTAACTAAACCATTTTGTGTTACCATTTCTCTCCCTGAATTTAACTTTGTTACTGTTACTATGATAATTTTCTTTAACTTATTATTTCATTCTTAACATAATTTGTGGTCTACTCTTTTCTTTCTTAAAAATTAATTTCTTTTTCTGACTCCTTATAGTAATTCTTTCCCATCTTAAGATCTGTTTGCTATTTTGGGCAATGCATACCTTTCTGCTCCTTGCTGGGATTCATAATTGTTACTTGGCAGATGAATCCTGGCATGCCTAATCTTTGCTCTGAACTTTCCACAAGCCCAATTATCAAACAGTAGTAGTGCAGGGGTGCTTCTCTAGCAAACCTCAGGGCAGCCCTCCATGAGTTCTCAAATTTGCAGTGACTCACCATAATTATAGTTTTTCATAAGTATAAATCGTTTGTGTCTGTAGAAGGTCATGATACTATATTATCTTTATACCTCTGAATATAGATGTGGCTGGTGCTTATTAAGGAGTATTGACCTAACTCAGTAAACATTTGTAAGAGATTAGTTGATAGAATTCTTTTTTTTTTTTTTTAAGACTTTTTATTTATTTCTTTGACAGAGAGAAACACAGCCAGAGAGGGAACACAAGCAGAGGGACTGAGAGAGGGAGAAGCAGGCTTCCTGCCAAGCAGGAAGCCCGATGTGGGGCTCGATCCCAGGTCTCCAGGATCATGGCCTGAACTGAAGGCAGTCGCTTAACCAACTGAGCCACCCAGGTGCCCCCAGTTGATAGAATTCTTAATATTTCTTTTTTTTTTTTTTTAAAGATTTTATTTATTTATTTGACACAGAGAGAGATCACAACTAGGCAGAGAGGCAGGCAGAGAAAGAGGGGGAAGCAGGCTCCCTGCTGAGCAGAGAGCCCAATGTGGGACCCTGAGATCATGACCTGAGCTGAAGGCAGGGGCTTAACCCTCTGAGCCACCCAGGTGCCCCATAGAATTCTTAATATTTCAAGCAAAGACATCTTTGATTCGAGAAAGATGGAAACAGAGGGCTAAAACTTACCAAAATCTTTTGCAAATAATATCTAATGATTACTAAATGAAAAATACAACAGTGAAAGGTTACCAGATCTGTTTTTCGCCTCCCTATGTTATGCTGCTGTCAATGTGTGAAAAGTTCTACTTCAGAAATAACAATCTTGAATCATTTATCCTTCTCAGATTATTCTGAGGGTTTTACAGTTATGGCTGAATTATTTTAGGTGTTTTAATTTCTCTGTATCAAGGTATACTTTTCACTTTTTGCTTTATTTGGCAAAGATATAATGTGGTAGAGTATAAAGTCATAGATGAGTATCCTGCCTGTGCCATTGACAGTTGGGCATTTAGCCATTGGACAAATTACTAGTATAAATCAGCAGCGGGTAATATAGGAGTAACAGTGTCTTCCTTGCAGAATCTTTATGGGGGTTAGTGAGGAGAGCTCCATGACACTGTTATATAGTCAATAACTGGTAGTTCATTATTGGAGGCTTATTAGAAAACAGGTTCAAAGAAGTAGAATTTATTAAGGTTTTAGATCACTGTTCTTTTGCTTGACAGTTAATAGGACTCTCAAAGAGTTAAAGAATATAAGAACGTGGATTACTATATTTAGGATGGCCATACAGTGTTTCAATGTGTTCCATGAAAACTTGCTGTTCTAAACCTGGGACTAACCTTGTTTAAACTTCCTCAAGGAAGGAAACAACTAATAGTAATTTTGTTGATATTTGGGAACTCTATTAAAAAGACATTGAGGGGACACCTGGTTGGCTCAGTCAGTATAGCATGCAACTCTTGATCTAGGGGTGATTTCGAGTTCCATGTTGGTGGTAGAGTTTTATTTAAAAAAAATAATTTTTTAAAAAAATTAAAAATATTTAAAAAAATACACTGATAACAATTCAGTGCAATCTCATCAAAATCCCAGCAAGTAATTTTGTGTGTATTTGTGAACTGATTCTAAAGTTTATGTGGAGAGGCAAAAGGCCTAGAATACCCAAAACAGTATCGAGGGAGAAGAAGAAAGTTGAAACACTGGCACTATCTACAAGAATTATTATAAAGACACAAAAATCAAGCCAGTGTCCAGTGTGTTTTTGGTAAAAGAGTAAATGCTTGGGGCACTTGGGTCACTCATTTGGTTAATCATCTGCCTCTAGCTCAGGTCATAATCCCAATGTCCTGGGATTGAGTCCTGCATCAGGATCCATGCTCAGCCGGGAGCCTGCTTCTCCCTCCACTTGCTGCTCTCTGCTTGTACTCTCTCTCTCTCAAATATTTATATATAAAAATTAAATAGTTCTTTAAAAATAAAAAAGAATATTCAATGGAAAAGAATAAAGAGCTCAAAAACAGACTCACTCAAATATAGTCAAGTGATCCTTGACAAAGGAGCAGAAGCAATACAATGGAGCAAAGATAGTCTCTTCAAATTGTGCTGGAACATTGGACATCCACATGTGAAGAAATGAATCTAAACACAGATGTTATATCCTTTACCAAAAGTAACTCAAAATGAATATAGACAGAAATGGAAAACACAAAACTATAAAACTCGTAGAAGTTAACTAAATGAAAATCTAGATGTCTTTGAGTCTGACAGTGACTTTTTACATACAACACCAAAGGCATGATCCATGAAAGAAATAATTGATAAACTGGACTTTACTAAAATTAGAAAATTCTGCTCTGTGAAAGAGTGAAAGACAATGTCAAAGGCATGTGAGGACAAGCCACAGATTGGGAGAAAATATGTGCCAAAGGCACACTTGATAAAGGACTGTTATCCAAAATACACAAAGAGCTTGTAATACCCAACTATAAGAAAACAACCCAATTAAAAAATGGGTCAAAGCCTTTAACAGACACCTTACCAAAGAAGTTATGGAGATGGTAAATAAGCATATAAGAAGATTCTCCAGGGGTGCTGGGATGGCTCTGTGGGTTAAGTGGCTGACTCTTGATCTCAGCTCAGGTCCTAATCTCAGGGTTGAGTTCTAGTCTTGCATTGAGCTCCATGCTGGGTGGGGAGGCTGGCTTTTTTGTTTTGTTTTGTTTTGTTGTTGTTGTTGTCGTTTTTCTTTTTCTTTTTTAAAGCTGCTCCCTATCACATGTAGTTAGGGAAATGCAAATTAAAAAGTCATGAAACACCACTATACACCTATTAAGATGGCCGAAATCTGGAACACTGACAATAACAAATGTTGATGAGGTTGTGGAGCAATAGGATGTCTCACTCTTTGCTGGTAGGAATCCAAAATGTTAAAGCCAATTTGGAAGACAGTTTGGCAGGTTTTTTTGGGGGGGGAAGATAAATAAAGTATTTATTTGTATTTATTATGTTCAGTTAGCTGACACATAGTATATCATTAGTTTTTGATGTGGTGTTCAATGATTCATTAGTTGCGTGTAACACCAGTTTCTTATAAAACTAGACATTCTCTTATCATATGATCCAGCATTTGCAGTCCTTGATATTTACCCAAAGAAGTAGAAAACTTGTATCCCCATAACAACCTGTACATTGATGTTTATAGTAATTTTGTTTATAACTGCCAAAACTTGCCAGCAACCAGTATGTCCTTCAATAAGAGAATAGATAAATAAACTGGTACATCAGATAATGGGATATTCAGTGATAAAACTAAATGAGCTATTAAGCCATAAAAAGACATGGAATATCTTTAATTACATATTACTAAGTGAAAGAAGCCAATCTGAAAAGGCTACGTACTGTATGATTTCCACCATTTAATTTGGTGTCCAAATATGTGGCAGGTACTAGATAATGCGTATGTATTTTTGATAATGCTATGGCAGATTTTATGTGTTGTATAAACCAGTCATGAGTTTCTCTGTGCTAAATTGTGAATAATTACTTCCTAGACTAACTAAGGCAATATTGAAACAGTGACAGACTGAATGATTGTGGAGAAAAGGAGAAATAAAATTATAGTTAAATTTTATATTCAGAGAGATGCTGTATCTAAACAAATATTTAAAGTAAACAAATATTTTATTTTCATTTAATTAATTAATGAGTTCATACTCATTAATTTGTAGGTGTGATTGGACTGACATAATGATAAACAGATTAGCATCTGTATGTGCACACCATGTGTCAGACACTGGGATAAACATTTTAAATACATTAAACTTATTCAATCTTATAATAAGCTATGAGTTAGGTAAAATTGTTTTCTTCATTGTACAGATGAGAATATTGGGGCTTTAAGTTGCTCCTTTCCTTTGTAATCATTTGATTATATCATCTGATTAATTTTCTCCCTCCCACTGTGATGTAAGGATCATGAGATCAGGGCCATGTTTATTGTTGTATTTCTGGCACATATTATAATCCACAGACATGGTATATGTTCAAAACACATCTTATAAATTTTTTCTTTTTTTTTTAAGATTGTATTTATTTTGAGAGTGTGTGTGTGAGCAGTGGGAGGGGCAGAGGCAGGGATAGAGAGAATCCCAAGCAGGCTCCCCACTAAGCCTGGAGTCCACTGGGTGGTCTCCATTTCACAACCCTGAGATCATGACCTGAGCTGAAACCAAGAGTTTGACACTTACTTGACTATGCCATCCAGGTGCCCCAAATTATTGCTTTACAGTTATTGTTAACAGTTTTAGTTATATGTTCACTGGAGTTAATAGGTTAATGTTACTATTTGATATATGGTCACCTTCACCCAAAACCTTGAACAAAAGTTTGGTAATTTTGTGAGCTGTGTTAACTTTTTACAGTGACAATCTACCAGTTATTGACTAGAACAGTTATTTAATTAAAGGAGATCATAACTTATATTTATAAGCCTTGATGGTTTTCAGTGTGATTTTTCATATTATAGTATATTTCATATACTATATTTCTGGCATTAAATCTGTGAAAAAATGTTTAGTGACCTAAGGAAGGACCTAGATGATTTTGCATTGATTTTTAGAATAAATGTGCAGCATGCTCTCTTGAGGAAGAACAGGACAGTTGGAAGGGCTGGGGAGAACAAAAGTTCACCCTGGCTACAGTTAACTATTGCCACCATTCTCAGTGGTACATGAAATTATAAAATACATTGATGGTAAGGCTAGTGTCCTTGAAATGCTTCCAGAGTAGGACTCAGGTGCTGTGGTTCTTTAGGATGCATTTCTCAAAGCTCAACTAATAGGGCCTACATTACCTCACTCAGGCTGAACAAATTGGTCCCTATGCCTGCCTCACTGTGAATAGATTTGTCCCTCTGAGTCAAAAGTGGGGTCTACCAGGCTATTTAATTTTAGATACCATAACTGACATAGTTGAATGCTATTGAAATATTTAAAGCTAAATTAGAATCTAGATTTCTGGCTTAACCTGATAGTGAAAGTTTATTTAATCTTGGGAAAGTGTATACAGTTCCTCATCTATAAATAGGAAAAGTCTTGCCTTGGTTTTTTCAGACTCTGTTTTGAACATTGAAAGAAATGTTGAGGGGTGCCTGGGTGGCTCCATTGTCCATTGGTTAAGCATTTGCCTTCAGCTGGGGTCATGATCCCAGGGTCCTGGAATTGAGCCCCATGTTGGGCTCCTTGCTTAGTGGAGAGCCTGCTTCTCCCTCTCCCTCTGTCAATCCTCCCTGCCCCAATGCTCTCTCTCAAATAAATAAAATCTTTAAAAAAAAAAAAAAAAAAGGAAATGTTGGTCTTTAAATTTTTTATGAGCCATCAGGCATTATCCAAGGGAAGGAAATTTTTTAGTAATTGTCCATGAGTGCAACAAATGGGCCTAAGTACAAAACAATTATGACAATTAAAAGTAAAGAGAGGGGTGCCTAGGTGGCACAGCTGATTAAGTGTCTGACTCTTGGTTTGGCCCAGGTCATGATCTCAGGATTGTGGGATGGAGTCCCATGTTGAGCTCAGAACTCAGTGCAGAGTCTAGTTAAGATTCTCTCTCTTTCCCCAGTGCCCCTACTCCCCTTCAAATAATAAATAAACCTTAAAAAAAAAAAAGATTGAGGGGATGGCCAAGGGTGGGCTGGTTGTGGGTGGGAGGCTAGATGTGGGTTGAGGAGAAGAGAGGTAGAAATACATAGATATTGCATTAGGAACCTTGGGTTTTTTTGTTTTGTTTTGTTTTTTAAGTATATGTAACTTTATATTAATTGTTTAGTGAAGAAAGGGCCAGTACGTAGAAAAGGAATAGAGTCCTGGGGATATCTCTTTGACATACTGTCTTAGTATCTTCAGATAACATTTCTTAATTGTTCACCCTAGCAACATTTTATGGGCCCAGTATTTCTCTTCCACTACAGTTAGCCCCAAACTTTTTAAAAGACAGTGTTTGAAGGAAAGTTAAATACTAGAGAATGTTCTAAGGTTAATTGCCAATTATAGAAGATGCTCTTAGGAAAAAAAAAATTAAAAACAATCCATTTCTGATTTCTGGAGCTGTTTGAACATAGTTCTTCCAGGTGAAGATCTGTTGACCTAAATTCAAGATATTCTCTGAAGATAGAAACAATGGCAACTACCCTGCAGAGAAGAAATCAAGAGAAATATCACATATCAAATGAGAGAATGAGTTGCATTTTTTTTTCACTCAGATTGCTAGAATGTGGCTGTGGCTAGTTGGGAGAGAAAAACTTGCTGTTGAGTAAGTTTTGACAATGACCCATATTTTTAATGCCTTCAATGTCTAGTCATAATTTTTAAATTTTCATATTTTTAAGTAGCTCATGTCAGTTAATATTAATATTTTCTTATGTTTCTTTCTGGAAATGGTCTCTGAATATATAGACATATATATGGGACCAAATACTACACTCATTTTTACTTTTGTTTTTCCCTCTTATCAAACCATAGTTCCTATAAATTTTAGCCCAGAGATTCAGATTTTCATGAAATGTAGCTTTATTTGTTCCACTTATATGTTATTTTGAACATCCATTCCACCTGTTGCAGAAACAACATCTTGGTAAACCTAGCAAATGTCTGTTATTTCCCCCAAAGTAGCATCTCAGGCATGTAGGAAATGCTAAGTGTGAAATGTGGGGAGGGAATAGGTGCTGGAATTTCTTCATTCTCTGTGTACTAGGGTGCTCCTTACCATTTGAGATAGTATTGCCACAGGTTACTGATAAGCCATCTCTCATTGCTTTTTGCCAGGCCTTTTTGAGACTGGTTCTGTAGATTTCCTGAGGGCACAGGTAACATTTTTCTGATTCACTAAGCTACTTTGCTGTGCTAGTGAGCACTCATGCTCTCTTAGTTCTCTTGTGTGCTTACTTGAACTCATCAGAAATTACTCCACTGATTCCCTGGTCTGTGCTGGGGCTTGCAGGGGTTTGCCTTTGCAACATCTGCCCAGATGCATTAGGCAACCATTCCATCTGTACCTCCTTGGTCACTCTAGGTGAACACGTATAGTAATGGATTTGAGAGGTCAAGATTTTGATGTTTTTCCAGCATTGTTTGGGAATTCAGACTTGGATCTTGTCTCTCTTCTCGATTAACTCCAGGTATCTTGGGGTCTTTGGTTCATAATGGATGGGTAGTGGATTAGATTAGAATAAAAATCTTTCCAACTCCAAATAATTTGCATTTCTTGTTATTGTCATTGCTCTTGGGAAGGAGGCCACAGATCTTGGCATTTCAATTTATTTCTTAGTTTCTTGTGTTCTTCTCCCTTCTCTGGAACCATGAAAATAGGATGCCTTACAACCTAAGTCTCGGTATAGTAGGGGGAGTAGGAAATTTGGGGTGGCAATAGGGGTGTTGCATGCATAAATATAACAAAAAATGTGTGTTCACTTGATTTTGGAGAACTTTTCTTAGATATACTGTTTTTTTTTTTTTGTTTGTTTGTTTGTTTGTTTTTAAGATTTTTTTTTATTTATTTGACAGAGTGAAACACAGCCAGAGAGGGAACACAAGCAGGGGGAATGAGAGAGGGAGAAGCAGGCTTCCTGCTGAGCAGGGAGCCTGATGTGGGGCTCGATCCCGGGTCTCCGGGATCATGACCTGAGCCGAAGGCAGTCGCTTAACCAACTGAGCCACCCAGGCGCCCCAGATATACTGTTTTAAGGTAGTTGGTGGTATTATTTGGGTATACCATATTTTATGTTTTTAATATTTTTTCTACTGAAAGGCATTTGTTCATTTCCCTTTTTTCCCCTAATATCAACAATACTATAAAAAAGTCTTATATGCTCATCTTTTTCCATATATGCAAATATATTATTCTAGTTAAATCCCTAGAAGTGGAATTCCTGGGTCAATAGACAAATGCATTTTGCATTTTAAAAGTCATTGCAAAAATACCCTCTAAAGAGGTTGCATCAATTTAAACTCCCACTAACAAAGTGTCACCTGATATTTTTAAATGCATGTTTCATGCTGTTGAACTCTCTGAAGTTCACATCATAATTTTGATGTTATAGAAGGCATAGAATTTATTCAGGGAATATATTGGACATGTCTTCAGTTACTAATATATAAATGATAAGAGTAATCATTATATTATGTTTACATTTTGCAGTAAATTTCCCTACACAGTCTCTTTTTTGTGTTATAAAATATATAAAATTATTCTTAAAGATTAAACTATAAACTCTGTGAGGCAGGGAGCAAGTCTATTGCTTCAGTGTATGGGCAGGGTCTTGATCGATAACTATTTGTTCAATAAATACAAATATTGTAACTTTAATGGCCAGATTGTTCCCCCAATCACCAAAAATAATATACAAACTAAAAACACTTATAATTTACTTATCTTAATAGATAACTGTATAGATGTGATTGCCTGAGCAATGAGCTTTTTAGAATTCTTTGTGATGGCCTTGACTAATTCTAATGATGTTGAAACCTTAATTCTTAACATCTTAACAGGAGAAAGGGAAATAAGAAGGTAAGGGGAGTGAACTGTAACACAGAATTAAAAGTTGTCCATTAACTTTACCTCTCATTCTTGAATGTATTCTATTGATATATCTGTAATAAGTAGCTGCTAGAGTGTTTCATTTTATCTTAGGGGAGTAATGAAAAAAAGGAGAGTAATGACTTTTAGAAAACTTTTATATTTATTAAGATAAAATCTGTGTAAATCTGACTTTTCCTTTGGTCTGAGGAATTCTTGTAATGAATATTTGTATTTTACCCTTTCAGTGTTTGAGTGAGGAAATATTTACATTTCCCAGATTCTCCTCTGCTTCTATCATTCAAGTTAAATAATCCCGTATTCTTTTTTTTTTTAAGATTTTATTTTTTAATTTGACAGAGAGGTAGATCACAAATAGGCAGAGAGGCAGGCAGAAAGAGAGGAGGAAGGAGGCTCCCTGCTGAGCAGAGAGCCCGACGCGGGACTCGATCCCAGGACCCTGAGATCATGACCTGAGCTGAAGGCAGAGGCTTTAACCCACTGAGCCACCCAGGTGCCCAATAACCCCATATTCTTATCTCCTTACCATGATCATTTCACCTGTCTTTACGCCCATCTTGACTCATCTCAGCTGGTAGGACGGAATCTTCCATAAAAATAATAATAAAATAGGCACTACATTTGAAGTATGCTGGTATTACCTTGAGATATTTTGGAGAGAAGAGGGATAGATATGGTCTAAATAAGGATTTGTACTTTAATATTTGTGTAGAGAGAACAATGCCTTCCAGTACAGGATATTTCTCTTATTCAGGCTAGAGTCTGAGTAGAAAACCAAACAATCCTAAGAATTTATAATTCTGCTTCTCTTGGGATTGAGGTATGAATTTTCACCATTCATGGGAACCCCCAAACCAAAAACCTTAAATCTTAAATTTAAATGGTCTCTGGCCAAGGATAAGCCTGGAGTACTCGTGAGAAATAGAAATAAAATCAGTTTGAAGCTTTTTTATAAGCTCAGTTATTGACACACAGATGAAGTCCTGCAGAAGATGAATCTAAATGAACTTGATAAAGTGAGGGAGTGATGCAACATGAGTGGGAGTTAGAGCTATAATAAACAGTGGGAAGAACCTCCAATGATTGAACTATAACAGGGAGACTATGTTACAGTGATTGAAGTTATGAAAGGAGATAATTTAAAACTTTAGCAAAGAACAAAACATGAAAATAAGACTAATGGAATGATTTTTAATTTTTAATTTTTATTATTAAAATATAGTGGACATGCAGTGTTCCATTAGTTTCAGATGTCATATAGCATAGTGGTTTCATAATTTTGTGCATTACTCAGACTCACCGTGATTAAGTGTAGTCACCATCTGTTACCATACAATGTTATTATGAAATTAATGATAATATTCTCTATGCTACACTTTTCATCTTGGTGACTTATTTGTTTGTATCTCTTAATTCCCTTCATCTATTTCACCCATCTCCCCTCTGGCAACCATAATTTTGTTCTCTTTATGAGTCCGTTTCTCATTTTATTTTTTTTTCATTTATTTTGTTTTTGTAGATTACACATATAAGTGAAATTTTATGGTATTTATCTTTCTCTGACTTTTTTCACTTAGCTTGATGCCCTCTGAGTCCATCTGTGTTGTTGCACATAGCAAGATCTTATTCTTTTTTATGGCCGAATAATATTCTTTTAGATAAATATACATGTACCTATACATACACATATACACCAAATCTTTATCCATTCATTTATTGATGGAAACTTAGGTTGCTTCCATATCTTGGCTATTACAAATAATACTGGAATAAACATAGGGATGCTTCTGTTTTTCCAACTTAGTGTTTTTATTTGTTGTTTGTTTTGTTAAATATGTAGTAGTGGAATTCCTAGATCACATGGTATTTCTATTTTAATTATTTAAGAAACCTCCATATTGGGCATTTGGGTGGCGCAGTGGGTTAAAGCCTCTGCCTTTCGCTTAGGTCATGATCTCAGGGTCCTGGGATCGAGGCCCGCATCAGACTCTCTGCTCGGCAGGGAGCCTGCTTCCTCCTCTCTCTCTCTCTCTCTGCCTGCCTCACTGCCTACTTGTGATCTCTCGCTCTGTCAAATTAATAAATAAAATCTTAAAAAAAAGAAACCCCCATATTGTTTTCACAGTGGTTACACCAATTTACACAAATAGTGCATTAGTTCCCTTTTCTCCATATCTTTCTTCTATTTCTGTTTTTTTATTTGTTTTTTAGTTAAGTTTTTTATTTTAATACTGTTTTCTCAAATGTCTGTTGGGTATCTGTATGTCTTTTTGGAAAAAAGGACCTCTGTCCATTTTTAATCAGATTATTTGTGGGGTTTTTTATATTGAATTGTATAAATTCTTTTATGTTTTGGGTATTAATCAGGTATGCCATTCACAAATATCTCCCATGCAGTAGGTTTCCTTTTTGTTTTGTTGATGGTTTCCTTCACTGTGCATATAAAATTTTTATTTTGACATAGTCCCAATAGTTTGTTTTTGCTTCTGTTTCCCTTGCCTGGGAGACATATCCATAATTATATGGCTAAGGCTGATGCCAAAGAGATTACTGCCTGTGTTTTTTAGGAGTTTTATGGTGTCTGGTCCTACATTTAAGTCTTCATTTTGAATTAATTTTTGTGTATAGTGTAAAATAGTGGTCCAGTTTTATTTATCTGCGTGTATTGTCCACTTTTCCAAAGGGTCTTTTGTCATTCCACACAAGTTTTAGGATTATTTGTTATAGTTTTGTGAAAAATACTACTGGTATTTTGATAAGAATTGCATTAAATCTGTAGTTTTCAGCTATTATTTCTTCAAATAAGTTTTCTGTCTCCTTCTCTCTTTCTCTTCTCCTTATGGGATCCCTACAATGTGTTATATTTGATCTTGTCATGGAGGTCCCTTAATCTGTTCTCATTTTTTATTATTATTTTTCTTTTTGCTGTTCACCTTCGTTGCTTTCCATGACCTTGTCTTTCAAATCACTGATCTGTTCTTCTGTCTCCTCTGATCTGCTGTTCATTCCTTCTAGCATATTTTTCATTTCACTTACTGTATTCTTTAGCTCTTATGATTCTTTCTGTGTTTTTTCTTTTTGGTTATAGTTCACTGACTTCATCGACTTATTTGTCAAGATTGGTGAGCATCTTTATGACTATTATTTTGAACTCTGTATCAGGCAGATTGCTTTCTTCCATTTCATTTAGTTCTTTTTCTGAGGTTTTTGTCTCATTCTTGTGTTTGGAATATATTCATATACTCTGTCTCATTTTGTGTAACTCTCTGTGTTTGTCTCTATGTATTAGATAGGTCAGCTATGTCTCCTGGTCTTAAAAGTAGTGGCCTTTTGTCAATGAGGTCCTGTGGTACCTGTAGATAATCCTTTTGGTCACCAGAAAGAGGTGCTTTAGGGGTGTCCACTTCATGTGGGCTGCATGTACCCTACTGTCTTAGCTGTGATTACTGAGGGCGCACTGGTGGGTGGGGTTGGCCCTCAGTCCAGCTGGTAGCAGTGATCTGCTTTGCCTACTGCAGGCACACTAAACAGTGTTTGATAGTCCCAGCTGCACTTGCTGTGTCTTGACTGATGGGTGGGACCAACACTCAGTGTAGCTCTCTGCAGTTAGCCTCTACAATAGCTAGAGGCACACTGAAAATCAATGCTTGCCTCCTGCACAGTCTGCTAAAAGACTGAGAGGCAGGGAATCTGATTTGTGCTGGTGTGTGGGGTTGTATCTCTTGTTCCCCAGGTCAAAAAAGTCACTGCAGAGGGGCACCAATACTGGTTAAGGCTGCCTGCCTGGTGTGGCAGGGCAGGAGCCACTTTAGCAGAGCACCAGCAGTGGCAGGTAGTTTGGGAGGGGCAGGTCACTCATTTTCAAAACTAGATATTATGGGAACTCATCTTTTCAGTCCAGGTCCCCAGGGATGAGGGTGCCCAGTGTGGGGTCTGATCACCTTGCTTATACTTGGTATGTCTCTTCTTACTTGTAGTTAGTTTCCCTGGGGATTTAGTTTCCCAGTGAGTGCCACCATCCAACTCTGTCAAAGTGTCTTTCTCTCTAGAACTAGTTATGGTAGATCTTCTCTGCCAGTCTTGAGGTCATGCTGAGAGTTAGTTGCAATAGATGTTGCCTCAGTGTATGTGTAGGATGAGGTACACTCAGGATCTTCTTTCTGTGTCATTTTCCAAAAGCAGTGGTATTTTAAAATACTTAAGTAGAATTCCTATAAAGAAAAATATTAAAATTTTCTAATGTTTAATATGTTTAATTTATTTAAAATTTTTTTTAAATAATTAAATTGAAGAAGAGATTAGTGTCCTCAAAGAGCATGTGGAATAATTTTTACAAATTCAAGCATAGGCGATAAGGAAATGAAAACTGTAAAAAAAAAGATGAAGCTATCTGGATGATCAAATCTTGATGATTTCGATTCATTTATTATGAATTACTAAACGGGATGGCCAGAAAGAATGTAGGGGAGGTAGAATTGAAATAATAATTTGTGAGAAGTTTCTAGAGTTGGTGAAGACTATAATCCTTGGTTTTCCAGATTGTAATGATTTCCAGCAAGATAAATGCATGCCTAATGTATACTTAGTGAATTAGTTATTTACTGCTGTGTAGTAAGTCATTCTAGATAATCTCAAAACTTAGTGGCTTGAAATAATAACATTTACTTTCATGTTACTTCGTATGTAGATTGGGAATTAGTGGGCTGGTTCTGGCTTAAGGTCTTTCAAAAGATTGAAGCCAGGATGTCCATCAAAACCTCAGATATCTTGAGGCTTATGTGGGGCCGGATCAACTTCCAAGATGGGTTATTCACATGGCTGTCAAGTCGTGCTCCACAAGATCTCGCCCAAGAATTCTGGTGAATTCTCTTGACATAAGGATTGATTTATCCTAGAACACATGATCCGATAGAGAGAGGAGAGATGGGATCTGTGAACGTTTTATCATTTACTCTCAGTCACTTAGGGTCAGTTCTACCACCTTCTGGTAGTTAGAGTTCAGACAGAAAGTATATTCCACTTTCAGAGTAGGAGTACAAAAATATTTGCAGACATATTCTAAAACCCCAACATCTAGGAGCGCCTGGATGGCTCAGTTGGTTAAGCAGCTGACTCTTGATTTTGGCTCAGGTCATGATCTCAGGGTCCTGGGATCAGGCCCCGTGTTGGGAGTCCATGTTTAGTCAGGACTATGCTTGAGGATTCTCTTTCTCTCTCACCCTCTGTTCCTCCCTCTCTTTGTGTGTGTGCTCCCTCTCTCTCTCTAAAATGAGTAAAAAAGAATCTGTAAGGAAATCTAGATATAGAGTTGAAATAATATTTAAAATCACCAAAGTGGACCAAAGAACCAAATAACAAGAAAAGTTCATAAAATATTCAGAAGCATGTATAAAGAAATAATAGCTATCCTTAAAAGAAGTAATACAAGTTGGAAGGCAATTAAATAATATCTCAGAGTGTTAAAAAAGAACGGCCATTGTAACATCCTAAAACCAGACAAAATATGATTCAAAAATTGGTAAATAATACAGACGTTTCAAAGAGAAAATAAGCTGGAACAGCTTAATATCACAGGCCTTTCCTGAAAGTACTAAAGAAGTTCTTTGGAAAGAAGAAAATTGCATTGAAAGGATGGTGAATTAAAAAAAAAAAAAAATATATATATATATATATATATATACAATTATGTCTGGTTACTCACAGTGTTCAAGACTAATCATGGGGGTTATTAATTTGCTATGAGTCAAAACAGAGGAAAGTTAAATAAAAAAAAAAAATAAGACCAAAGAAAAAAGGGAGTGCACAAAGTTAAGGCATACTAAGATCCTGACATTATTTGTAGATGGCTAATAATTTTTATTATTTTTGGTGTTAATGAAATAGTCCAAATAGAATATACACATTGCAAGTCATATAGAAAGAAAAGGGAGAAATACACTTGATATTTGTAAGGGAGGGCAACATAAAAATGTATATATAAATACTATAAGTAGAAAACAAAGTAAGAAAGTAGTCAACTTTGTTTATGTATGTATGTATGTATTTACTTATTTATTTTAGAGGGTTGAAAGAGGCATGGGTAGAGGAAGAGATAGAATCTTAAGCAGGCATGGAGCCCGACATGGGCCTTGATCTCACAACCCTGAGACCATTACCTGAGCCAAAATCAAGGCTCAGATGCTCAATGGACTAAGGCATCCAAGCTGCTGAGAAAGAAACAACCTTAAAACAAAAATATGATTTCTATATTATAGTGAATAGTTCAATCCATCAGACAGATAAAAAAATTCTTAAACTTGTATTGCCTATTTAAATAATACCAAATAAAAAGCTAAAATATTTCTCAAAATTACCTAGAACATAGATAGTGGGGGATTTTATCACCTGTTAGTAGTCAGTAAAAGAAAATAGAAAACAAATTAGTAAAGCTTGAGGATATTTGAACAAGAAAATTAAGAAGCTTAACCTTACACATATATAGACTTCATTATCAAGCAATTACAGAATATATGTTTTAATGAATTACCTCTCAGAAACTGCAAAAATTCCCCAAGTATCATATCAGTTAGAAATTCCCAACACATACCAACGAACTGATGTTATTTGTTCTCTGCACCTAATTCAGTTCTGTATGAAACTTATAATAAAATTAATATCAATTTAATAAGGAAAACCTGCATATATGGATATTTAAAAATCATTCTACTTTGAAGATAATGAGATACATTTTAAAGTTCTGTCATTTAGTGCATTCCTGTTTGGAATGATGTTACACAACTGAACAAATGAAATACGACAGAAAGCCCAGGAACAGACCAAGCATATATGAAAACTTGAAATGTGACAAATAGGATGTTCTTTTTTTTT